>JAJLTP010000097.1:0-59575 GCA_030568275.1 Lipomyces orientalis | reverse complement strand
CGCATGTCTTACTGGTGTATTCTTCAGAGACCAAAACGACTTTGCACGATTTATATTCTCGCGCTTTGTCGAGAAGTCGTTGTTGGAATCTGTAATGCGACCAAGTGGCCATAGCTCGTGCCGTCTTTGACCTGATCCGCCGCTGTCCACCCTTGCGCATCACCATTTGTTTAACTGGGAAGCTTGGTAGGATGACAAGATTGAATGTTGGGCACAAATACTTTGCAATTCGACGGTGCATATCGCTGACCAAGTTTTGTATCCGACGTCTTAGTTTCCCTGCGGCTTTTTTCATGCGCCACCTCTTTGCGCGGGTAATGTCTTTCACGGAATATTTGCTGTGCAGCTCGTCTAGCCAGTGACAAAGCCTATAGATATGGCCAATGTCATTTTTGCCGAGCTCGATCGCTTCGCCGTCCGGGCTATACCTGTCAAGAATGTTCGCCCGCCCGGGTCCAGAGATATTAATCGACCAGAAGACGGCCCGTCGACAACCCGCAAAGGCATTGGTACGCAAAGGTAGTAGTGACCGGTAGTCCTTTGGTAGACAAGCCTGCTGTCGTAATTCAGGTCGTGTGGGAGTGGTTCAGCGCTTTTCTGCGAGCTCGCCATCGCGGCCCGCGTTACCAGAGATGCCGCGTCCGTGCGCGCCCTAACCCCATGCTGCCAACAACTGGCGTACGCGAACTCGCCGAAATACAGAGCTTGTGCAGACAGTTCGCTCACATTCGACAATTTATTAACCTAGCAAAGGGCACATTCGAAAGCTGAGCAGTTCTAGGTTCTAACTACAATACTGATCTTGGAAGACAACGGAGACAACGGTGTACTGGATACCATAGAAAGGGACGGAACGGATCATCGCGGTTCGCGTGTTTTGTGTAACCATGAATAAATGGCGCATGAAGCGGTTTCTTGGCAGGCTTTAGATTAAATTAAGTCAGCACACTGTCATAGTCACATGTCGGTGCTGACGTGTGAGAGATGGTTGTGGCAGACATGCGACATCGGTGTGTACGTGGAATCCCACGATAATCGTACGCGCAGTAGACAAGAGAAGTCGATCCGCCTTACTAAACAAATCACTCGCGCGCGACACGCGCCGCCGACACCCGTTCACGGCGTCTTGCGCGCGTCGCCCTGTTCTTGTCTACACTGCCCTCGTGTCCCGCTTAATCTCTCAATCTTCCCTCTCGCCTTCGTTCGAACATTATTGCCCCATGGATTTGCAACAGACAGAACAGAAACGGCTCCCGGTACCCTTCTGGAAAAGTGTTTCTGCTCGAGCAAGCGAGCAAATGTGGTTGCCTTCGTCGTCGTCATTCTATCGTGTGACCTTCTCAGCATGGGCGCAGTGGCGGGTTCGAACTCGGAATATCACTGCAGTAAAATCTCTAATTCTTTCAGCTGCCAGGTGAGTCGCCGAACACTTGCAGGTTCTCGTGATAAGTAGGAGCAACAAATTTGTCGGCACCATCAGTCGGCTCGATCATTTCGATATTGGGGTTAGGGTTTAACTTGCTGCTAACTATTAAATTCTGGCGCACGTGACTTACCCCCTCTCGGTAATTCTAATAGTTAACGGATGACTGTCCATTTATATTTATGGATAAAGTTATTACTATTACGTATTGCACTAACCCGTATCAGTATAATTGTAGTCATGTTCACATATTATCTATGCATGTCCACATCCACGAATAATATCCGCAGATGTATCGGCTTTTGCCTAGACTGGACAGCAGTAGGACGTCAACTGACGGGAGGAATTAAACGTTCCGCTGGAGAAAACCCCGAAGCCCCACTCGCTTCGGGTGTGCGTGCGTCTAACCTGATCTGGACCGGGTATCTGGCGCTAGGCCCAACACGGAATGGCCAACTGATCATCGACACGAAGAATGTCAAATTTACCACCAAAGCTAGCCGATGCAACCACACAATGCACAATGCACAATGAAACCCAATCCTCATCGCGCCGTCGCAAATTAAGTTGGGCGGGGCAAGAATATTGGTACATAGTTGAGTATTAGGTTTAATGCCGGCGTTCATTCCGAGGACGAGTTTGAGTTTGGGACCGAATTAGACTTATGGCCGATACAGTAGAACCTGGCTCCCCGGATTCGCTCGTTGGGCATGCAGTGGCGATTAGCCAAATGCAAATGCAAGCGAGCAACGGCAGACGCAGCCAATATCGTTACAGAAGATTCGCCCGGAGCGAATACGAGCTCGGTCGTGTCTGTAGCGGCACGGCTGACGATTGTTCCACAGACTCGGTTTGTGCGAGCCACAGCGGCGAGATGCTTGTTGGTGCTTTTGTTGGTGCTGGTGCTGGTGCTGGTGCTGCTTCTTCTTCTTCTATGGCTGCCTCTGTTGGTGCTCCTCCCACTGCTCGCTCTGCTTCTGCTCCGCCTACTCTCCTCCTGACGCCGTCATTCTCTCATTGACCGCAGCAATCCGGTTCGTTGCCTCGCCAAGGTCGCCATGCGCGTTCCCTTCAATTCCATAATACGGCGAGGCGTCGTCCCGGCCTTGGTCATGCTCGCTCTGGTCTCCATCTTTGTCAGCCGACATGTGAGTTGTTCTTTCTAAATGTTTCGCACTCAGCCTCTCAAGTCGTGCTGCAGCACTCTCACCGGACGCATTCGACCGGAACTCCTGATGCTCAACTTCGTTGCCATCTTGTTTCATTGTCGTGGAATCTGCTAACAGAGGATAGCAACTGGCAAGCACGGCCGCGCTACTTATGGAGACAGACCTCAGATTCAATGGCGGCCGAGGTGGCACAATCGCAACAGAAAGCGACACAATATCTTCGAGTCTGGTGCCGATTTCGAGTCACACTTCCACCATGAATATCCAACCGACATCAATTCCAGAACCGCTTGCAATTCCGGACTACACGACCGATACCAATCCTGCCCCCACTACTGCGGCTGATCCGACCCCTATTACGACTTCGGTCTCGGCTTCGAGTGCAGCGGTGACAGTGGAAGCGTCGCCATTGCGGGATCGGAAGGTACACTTCCTGTTACCCGCGACCGAACTCAACGATCTTGTCTGCAAAACGATCTTCTCCGCCAGTCTAAACGGGTACCCGTCTCCCGTGCTGCTTAATTTTAACGCAGTATTCAAGGATGCCCCAGAAGCCAGATTTATGAAGATTGCCGCCATTTACAAGTACATTTCTCTCAGGACCGAAGACGACGACCTCGTCATCATCATGGACGCCTACGACACCTGGTTCCAGCTCCCATTCGAGACCGTCCTTGCCCGGTTCTACCAGCTGCAGGAACGTGACCGCCTCGCTCATTTGGCAGCCTATAACGTAACCGATGATGATGCCTTTCCCGACGCTGACGGCGTCGACGTTCCACCCTATACCGAGCACGTCGTGTTTGGCGCTGACAAGATCTGCTGGCCAAACCCCAAAACCTCGCCTGCTTGCAAGGACGTTCCCGAGTCGACATTGCCTGTTGATATTTATGGAGACGCCACCGACCAGGATCCTTACGCCTACATGAATCGTCCGCGATGGCTGAATTCGGGAAACATAATTGGCCCTGCCAGCGTCTTGAAGGAGATCTACATGCGCGCGTTCAACATTCAGCGGCGCTCAAAAGTGCACTTTTCTGACCAGCTTATTTTGGCCGACATCTTTGGACAGCAAGACCTACCGATCCGAATCGACTACGAATCGTACTTGTTTCAGACCATGACACATTCCCACTCCGACCTTGTGTTCCTATACGAAGACCAGGTAGACGAAGGCGACGACCCCAATGCCGAGGTCCTCGACCCCATTACTGGCGTGTCATCTGCAACCGCTGGCGCGCGCAAGAACGCCAACCCGGGCGAGCCCGTCGACGACTTTGAAAACAAGCCGCTGGTGGACGCTGCGTTTTACACAAACACGACCAGGCGCAAGTCAGACAAATACCTCGCATGGAACCGCGTGTCGGGCAATGTGCCGGCTGTGCTGCACTTCAACGGACCCAAACTCCCGCTCGAGACGTGGTGGGGCATGATGTGGTGGATCCACGACCGGTCGCCCGCGCATCGTCGCGAGCGACTCAAGTATGTCCGCCGAAACGGTGGCGCATTCGTCGACGATCGCGGCGAAAAATTCATGCCATACCAGGAAATGTGCGGCAAATTCAACATGTTCTCCTACAAGCTGTCGCCCTTTGACCGGGGTCGCGTGAGCAAAGGAAGCGCGGTCGGTCTCGAGCCAGAACCTTTCAGACTCGGCATGAATCCGCGCAAGTCGCCGTCTGATCTCCTGCGCGTCCTGTCCGCGATGAATAAAGCCAAGGAGGAAAAAGCCGCCAAAGCAAAAGCAAAAGCAGCCCAAGACCGGCAACGGAAAACGGCACAACAGAACACGAGGCCACATGCATAATATACAAAGTCCGCTTGTTGTTCCCAAAATCATTTAATATAGGCGTATCTATTCGGGTTTTTAATTTGTGGGATGGTCTTGCATGTCCTCTCACTTCAGTTTATAGACATGCACCGTGTTCTTACTAGTGTACTAATAGAAGCGCGTTATTGTGCTTTGTATAGTGGGAGTGGATATACCGACTGACTGGTTTGATTATGTCGAGCATTCCTGTGACAGATGGAGAATTAAGCTGCGGAAAATCTCACTGCAAACTGAGCTGTTGAGACCTTTTGAGCTATATACTGCTGGGATCCAACCGTACAACATTGAGTCGCAGCGTTGGTACCTCGGAGTTAGGCGTCAAACTCGAAAACAGTAGTCGCGTCGTAAATTGAGCCGTGAATCCAAGTTGCTGGTCCAACTGCGACAGCGTACAACTCCGAGACCATGACGATGGGCAATTACGATATAAGCGAGCCGTGCAGCCACTCGACGAAGCCACCGAATTAATTGTCATCCCCAACCGGTGCGGCTCATCATGATTTTTGCCTGAGCATTACTAGGTCAAATTGCATGCAAGTGGCCCAACATTTATACACTCTTATAGAATTGAAAAACGAGAACAACCTCTAGAGCTTCTAACGCTAAAGATTTGTATACGCTGTCCAATAACATCAAGGTCCTTATGATTTCTCGCTTCACTGAATGTCTTCGTCAACTCAGATTGAGTTCAGGGGTTGAAACCCAGAAACCCAGATGAGCGCTACGATCCAGTTTTGATCTGTTGGTACAGAAGATGAGTTAGCTGCAAGACTTCTAGCTGAGATGAATAAGGGCAATCGAGGATGGAGGCAGTAAGAAGTTTTCTGTAAATAAAGATTTAATTGTTGCCGTCCTACCTAAATGATGTAGGGATCTAAATAAACTGTTCCTACGCAGCAGGTTAATCCCGAATAGACCAATCCTATAAAGGTGATTGAGGCGGATTGGCGGAATATCCGCCATACTTTCGAACGGCGGATGAAAGATACGGATAAATCCCTGCCACCGTTGCGAACTTGCGAGGGATGGCGGATCCGGATATGGCAAAATTTGGTGGATATCCGTGTCCGCAACAGTCCTGTTATTTTATAAACCGTACTGACTTGGTGGGAAGGACTGTCAAACCAAGATAGCAATCAACACACTAAAACTAAGAATTCTAATTTGGTGTTCCCTGTGGAACTATTTGGGCCTAAGGCGTAAGGCGTCCACTGCGAATGGGGGACTATTGTCATGGAGTATCGCCGTACTCCAAGTACGTCTTTCCTCGCATTAAATAATCTCGCAACTGATACTGCGGAGACAGGAATTGCTAAGTACTCCCTACCAGCAGCAGCCGCCATTCAAGGGTAATCCTTTCTATGCGCCCTCCACCAAACGCTATTGACTAATATTAGTCAAGGTTTGACGGGCGAATGACTGGCTTCAATTTCAATACAGAAATTATCAAAAACTGAAGCTTACCGATCCCCACAGGGCATCGGCGTACCTTCTTATAGATCGACTTTTGATGATAATCACACAGTTTTTCACTAATGTCGATCTCGCATAAATCGCTACGACTCGTGTGATGTCCAATCTTACGCAATGTCGATCTTACAAGAATACCAGTTACAGAACGTTGATCCTGTTGTTTTACCACAGTGGGGACGGAGGCAAAATCATTGAAGCGGAGTCTAAGAACTCCATGCTTAGATTGTATTTAGTGTCCATTGCGGTACACTACCTAAATGTTTGCAGGGAGAAGGCTTAGGGAAACTTACTAGCAAGTTAGCTGTACTGCTGGAATCAATAACTAAGACTGACGCGACAGCGCATACATCGACGTCAGGCGCCTTGAGCACCCTTCCTCTTTTACTTCTTGACTAGTGTCTATAGGACCTCGATTTAGTGATCAGATCACTAACCGTGCGATAGATAGTAGTGTATTCAGACATAAGGCCAGATACATAGTCTTGGATAATACGAGGAACGTGTAAGAACTCGGGGGAGAGTTCGGCACTAACAATCTTATGCGGTGGAAACCAAAGATCAGATATTTTAGAATCTATTATTCGAGTACAACAACGAGGTTATCGCGACATCACGGTTCCGACGTCCATAGTCAACTAAATAAACCAAAACGAGAAACGTAATAAAAATAGAAACATTAAAAATAGACACATTATCAAGCGACGAAATCAAAAATAGTACATTATTACCAAACGGCGAAATCAAAACTAGAAACATTGGGTCTGGATCGGTGGCACAGCCAGGGTCCCAGAAGTCAGGGCACTCAGGGGTGTCGGCGCCGTGGTCCTGAAAGAACGTTGTCCCAATGATCCTTCACCCAGAGGGATGGAGGGGCCGGTGAGATAATTTGAAAGACGTCGGTGTAATTAAACACTTTGCCTTCAGGATCACGGATGATATAGGTCGGTACGTAAGGATGGGACCTTCCGCCCGGGCCTAAAGGTTGTGAACCAATGAACCATTGGTCAGCGAGTATAGCCTCAGCGACTCTACTCATTCTGACCTAGTTACCACTCGACGTCATTAGGGTAAGGGTATAGCAAATTACCAAAAGAGGAATAAGCTTATATAATCCTTAAGTATTTCCGAAAAAGGAAAAATTGTCAGCAAGTATAGCCTCAGCGGCTCGGATACTCAGTCTGACCGGGTTACCACTTGATGACGACATTAGGGTAAGGATCCCCTTTCAAAGATTGCTCGTCCACGAGCACCATATTTGGTGCAACCCGGCTGTTCTCGTTAAAAAACCCAGTGGAAAAAAGAGTAACAGTCCCGGTGCCCCTTCACAAGTCCCTCAAATGTCCCTTCTTTGGCATTTCTCCTTCGGCTTTGGCCCTGATAGCCTTTTCATTACGGCCAATTGCTTTCCTTGCGTTACCCATGTCTTCCTCAGGGACCCATTGGTTGTATTCAGCAGGCCATCCAGCCCATTTAGTTAAATAGTGAGGTTGTCCGTTGATGACTGCTTTGTCTTTGACTTCTTCAACCTCCGATTCGTCATCGTCATCTTCCAAATTTAGACATAGGGTCTTGGTCTTCTCTGGAATGAAATGTTTCCAGAAGCTGGATAGGGAAGACATCGTGAAGCTTGGCGTACTTCTCAGGCAGAGCTAGTCGGTATGCCTGTAAACCAATTCTCTCTAAGACTCGTAATTGTCCAATCCAGCGGGGTTGTAACTTTGTTAAAATGACAACTGTATCCTCTTCTTAGATAGTGAAGTGTATGCTCTGTAGTTTGCATCAAGGCAACGGCAGATCACTCTAGGTGATCTCTACATCATGATACTTGACACTATTGATGATGAGTCGACGGGCTGGATATCACTACGTGAGTGCGAGCACAGGAAGTAGTCGTGTGATTAAAGCCACATCTACTATCCTTATTAGAGTTTAGTGTACCCTTGACTCAGGTACACGTTTACCACTTCATCGTTCCTCAGGCGACGGCCCGTACACTTTGATCAAGATGACTTGCTAGAGACCACCTGCACAGTGATGCCGTGCGGGGCCATGAGGACAGAATATGATTATGATGCATATCATATTCTGCAAGCTAGTAGATCCCTACTCTAAAGAGTGTAGTCAATGACTGTATTTTCATACGTACTATTATATTCACTAGTACATGCAAATCTTTACTTAAAGATTAGCTACAGAGAAAATACTGTCATTAGGAAGAGAGGGGTATCAGGTCTTGTAGGAATTGAGCATGTATATAAATAGTCCTTGTCAATCCCTCTTGGAGACGCAACGAAGGTTGAACTCAACCATCTTGCGGATCTCCTGCAACCCCTTCTGCTTCCACATTCTCCACCTTTTCTCAGCAAATGTGCGGTCTAAGGGTTTATACCACTCTCCGGCGCAGTTGCTATTCTAAATTTGTTATAAGCTATCCAGCTAGCGTAACATATAGTACAACTCCGACTCTGACCCCGATACCCGCCACGATTTTTACATTTTAAAATGCCATGCCACGTGATAACTTGCGAATGACGAATATTATTCGCATACTTTAAGCTTGCGCATTAATTTAGCGGATATTATTCGCAATGTGTGTGAATCGCGAATACGAATAACGAGTATTGCTGATTTCTGCGAATATTCGTATTCGCAACAGCCCTACCCAAGATCCAGAAAATGAGTGTCACTGTAACGTGCACTACAGAGTGGAAGCACGGGGTTGAGCTCTTTCAGCGTTCGAGAGAAAGGTTTTACAACCTTGGACGATTCAAAGTCGGTTGGAATGAGCTAATACATATTCGCCAGTCTTTGCGACGATGTTCATGTCCCTTTTCTCTCGTAAGGCTCTGTATTCGCAGACTGGCAATCACTTTATTAATAAGGATCCCTGAGCCCGCATAACGTCACCCAGCCTACTTGACAACTCAAATTCCATACGCTCAGCAGGAGCAGGGCCGCTGAGTATGGCATCCATATTGGAGCCGGGAGGGATAATCTTCATCAAATATTGGCTCGCCCGCCCCTCTTATGTTGGCCAGAACAGCCTGCTGGAAGTGGCAAAAGAGAATGTCATCATTAACATGGTGCGGATGTTCAAGGCCTCTGCATATAGGATCCAGTTGTCGTCCTGCGAGGCCTAAGGCATCATCAAGGAAGCAGACTATGCGACAATCATCCTAATCAAGTTAGAGTGACGACTGTTCTCGACATCCGCGGTTAACGTTGTCTCCATACGTTCGGGTTGATTGAGATTTCATACTGGTTAAACAGGCCATGTACGTCCTTCCTGAGGAGAATTGACACTACCGTCACGTTCGTCTAGAACGACTAATTCCCCGAAATTGTAATTGTGAAACATAGACTCGAGAGCCACAGCAAATATGTGCGTTGCATCATATCTTGTCCAGCGCTACAGCAAGAACTCACGTTGCGTCACTGGAACCCCCGTAATTACGCATCTGCGATCACGGTCTCGAACTGCTGCTGGAAATGACCTAACTCCACCAGATGCCGAAAGAGAAGACATGGCAGAAGAAATTCGTTTGTAGTACGGCGCGTCTGTGACTTCGATGTGTCCTTGATAAGATGTAAATTTACTATCTTTCTAAACGTCCCGCACCAAATTATACTTACCATCATTCTCAATCTCGTACTCTCCAGGCAATAGAGGGTCTTGAGTTCGCTGAATTCGTACACGGCCATCATCTAATCTTGTAGATGCGAAGCGATAAGTCATGTGTGATCAGCACGTCCAACGAGTCTAGAAATGTCGTTTTCGTGAAAGTCGGTTTGTGAAACCGCCTCCAATGCTAACGGTGGCATCTGTGGCGAGGTAGATGACAATGTCCCGGCCAAGACTTCTGTGTGCTGTCATGCCTACATCGCACAATTCAAGCCGAACCAATAACGTCTGCGGTTGTCTTTCAAAGGATAAGTCGTAGTAGGGTGGCGTCTGAAAGTAGTTTATTGTTTTGAGGCATCGATAGTCCAACGCGTATTCATTACGGTGTGCGCAGGGTTGGGGTGCTCGAGTTCAAGTCGACTTGAGTGCACTTGGAGGAAAACATCATTTTGGACGTCGAGCAAGTGCAAGTTTAGTAATGAACCGGCAATTGTTATGCACTTATGGCCCATATTTTCATGGGACATGGCACAATTCACTCTCTGCTGTACATGATCGCGTCGAGTACGCGTAAACGAACGTTTATCTTTTATCCATGCTACGACGACTTACTGAGGAAGAGCCAAAGACGACTACCGAGTTCCTCAGTCATGGTTTCCTTCAGTCACATTAGGATAATATAAAGTCAAAGCAAGTATTTGAGAATTCTGGCTTGAGTTTATCAGCCGACGGCGTTTTGTCTTTGTGTTGCTCTTTGTATACCTGCGAATCTGCTTCTTTATCGGGGTGCGCGTAGGTGAAATGGCATAGGGTCTCGAGATAGATACAGGTCCTGTGACATGCTGATTTTCGGCTTCCTGTCGCTCTAGATACACAAGTCATGCGCATTGATGATATTGCGCTCATATCTCTCAACGGAAGAACGGCTTATCTGACTGTTAGGATGCAAGAGTCCTTGTGGATATGTTGTTGATACATTAGTCGATTGTCATGCCAGAAGATATCGCAGCAGAAACTTGTCAGACCTTGTAACTGATACCAGCTTCTCGACGGCAGAATCGTGTCCCTGGGAAGAATTGCATTGCCATACAGAATTTGAATGACTTCAGAATCTCCAATTGTCGGCGGGTCCCATGATTATACTGGTAGGCGAGCAAATACATGATCTATCAAGACATCGGTTGCGACATCGTCGAAAGGAGACAGGTTTTCCATAGTGCGATTTTCAGTCGATAACAGGAGAGTATCACCGTGCGAGAGCCTTCAAGGGGGGTTTGCATATAACTGTCTGCCGTAAGAGTTTCTTCAAGGATTTGACCTTGTGAACATCCGTGCCAATTCCTGACAATGCTCTCGTGATGTCGTTGTAGCGGGAACGGACATTGTAAAACCACCATTAAATTATATACAATTACAGTATTATATATCAACGTCCAATTATGACATAAATCGATCGATGATAGCGGCCATCTTCTCCTTATCCGCCGGACTAATCGAGGCGTTCTTCGTCAGCACAGGCCCATACCGCTTGTCCTCCAGCTCTGTCCATCGTGAGTAATCACCATAAATCTCCGTCGGCATTAAGTCCATATCATCGACCACTGGTCGCTCAACGTAGTTGCCACTCTTGACAATATCCTCGAATGGGACGCGGACTGGCGACGGGAAATCTTTGGGAAGATATTCCCTGGCCTGGTCTCGGTTGAGCATCTCTGGCACTTGCTCGATAGTTTTCATGAATACCTCCATCTTTTCTTCCTCTGTGGAGTCTCTTGGGACAAGAGTGGCAAAGTTTTCATGTGGCTTGACGTTGGGAGCTAGGCTAAGAGTCCGGGGCTTTGCTACTGCTTCGTCCTGTGAATCCTCGACCAACTCGCGTTCCTTAGGTTCTAAGCGTGCAGTATCCACATCACCCGCGGAAGGTGGACGAATACCGAGGGCCTCAATTGCGTTGTCGACGTCGTTTTCCATCGCCTCGTGGGAGTATTGCTCAATCTCGACGTCCTCCAGCAGTGTTTCCATCTCTTCAATAAACTTTTGTTGCTCTTCGGTGATGGTGACACCCTCACCGCTGCTCAGATTTTTGTCCAGATCCTTCATCAACTTCTCGACTTCCTTCTCAAAGTCGGCACCGTCGATGTCGCTGGTCTGGGTGATGAACTTCTTGACGTCATCTCGAATTGAAAGAGACTGCACAAACGATTTCCACTGTTCGTCAAAATTAGCGTCCCCTTCATAAACCTCGTCGACACCGTCATGCTGGTCGATATCAAAATCCTCGTCTTCCTCATCAAATTCGTCAAAATCTTCCGATTCATCCCATTCTTCTACCTGTTCAGTCGCGGCTCGGCCCTGCCGTCCAACGGACCATTCCGTGCGCTGTGTTTGCTCAGCCCTTTGCTCAGGCCGCTGTCTTTGACGCTGTCTTCGATCAGCCCATCGCTCCGACCGCTGTCTTTGATCAGGCCCTAGCTCAGATCGGGCCTGGCTTGTCACGGCCGACCACTGGATTTTCTTGCCACTACGGTCCTTGTCCTTCTCGACCTCAATCTCGTATGAATACCACCGCGCAAGAGCATGTTTCACTTCTTCAGCAGATACTTCCTCCGTGGCCGTTGAGCTCTCCACGAACACATCCTGCTCATCGCCGATTGGCTCAACTTGACCACCAGCCAAGACATCGCCGATTAAGCTCGGCGTCTGGGTAATGGGACCAACACCAGGACTTGCTTTGTCGACCGTAATCAAACTCCGCCACGCAGCCTGCACCTCGTCGTGCCCATACAACCCACTCGCTTTCTTGGATGTCTCGACTTTGCTGTAGAAACTAATATCGCCCCGCCGCCAACTTCGCAGTGCTTTTGCGGAAATTGTGCGACCTTGTCGCTTAGTTTGTCGCCTCGGAGGTGGTACCTGTGACGTAGATCCCTGTTGCTGAGGGTTGAAAGTATGTGACGTACTAGAGAACGTGCGAAGACGGATCTGGTGTGCGACAGGAGGTATCCTGCTCTGGCATCGAACGAAACAAGCCATCATTCGGTGACTCGACGTAAGAATATGACCACAATGCTTGTTTGCGCCAATCGCGGGGGGTCACCCTTATTCTACTTTGCCTTCTTGTTGTCCCGAAATTGACGCTTGACGTTCAATGGCAATCGCGAATAACTGACCTTGCCGACTGACGGAATACCGAACAACCAATTGATGTCGCGTGTGTTGTGTGTTGGATGTACAGCCTCGACTCTCTCACTGAATCTCGAAAAAATTCGTCCCGGAGGCACCGAGCGATTTAGAGTTTCGGCTCCTCCCTCAATACCCTAATCCACCGCGCCCTCCATCCTTTGCGACACGAGTGTCAACGAACAAAACGTCTAGTATATGCAAGTATAATATTGGCAGAGAAAGTACTTGCTAACTCATTTATTGTTGTTTCCCTAACATGTTCAAAAAATCCTTTGAGACCTACAGTGTGTGCCGAGATACAATGATAATTAGGGTGCTATGCGTCAAGTGATCCGTATCTTATGTTGATTTTGACCCTAATGGCGTGCGGCAGACGCGGGACTATAAAGAAACCCTGGCAGCCATACTTGGTAGGGGTTTGTTGAGACTTCTCACAGAATGAATGGGGAAACGATGAGGCCTTTAACATGTTAAAGAATATGATAGTTAGAATTAGTTTTGCTGCAGTCGCTTTCCGTTCGGTTTCGTTTTCGTTGCTTTTTGGTTGTTGTTTTAGTTAATTGCTTTGCTTTGCTTTGTTGTTACTCTGGCATATAGAGCACTCGTTTGATTTGTTTTTAAAAGAGCTGCGCCGGTTAAGAAGTTGCGCAAGCATCTTCGGCGGTATGCTACTGTGGTGGCAGTCGACGAGTATCGAACGAGTCGAGTCTGCTCCAAACACAGCGAGCAGCAGAGAGGTAGGACGGGTCTCGGCGACGAAGAGGATGAGGGCGGGGGAACCAGCCAACCAGCGCCAGACCTAATTCATATCCACGCGCAACGTGATGCAAATGGAGCCAAGGGACCATCTCTCCATCCTGTACTATTCTCCAACAAGTGTCATACAGTTTGGAACAGAGATGTGAACGCGGCTCGGAACATTGCCTGGATATTTTGGTGGATGCGCGTCGCGGTGCAGGTCGACCGCCATGGTTCGGTAGACGTAATCGTTGATGCAGGCAGCGCGGTTAAAGGAATCTGTCTACATCTGTTATTCGGTGGACTAGGGTTGACCGTACCGGGCTTGGGACTAACCTTTAGAGATTCATACGAAGTAGCAATGGGGAGAGTGCGTCTATAGGGCGCTATGTATCGAGAAATAATTGTACTAACTTATAGTTAGAGGCTAAGAGAAATATATACTAATTCATATCAGCCTGCGCAAACGATGCCCTAGCCTACTTTGTAGGGGTAGGCTGCTTATTGGTCGCATCCTAAGAGGTCTTGCACTTGATAGTGATATCTTCACACAGCCTACGTTCACACAAAACCCATTAAGTTTGCCATATGTGCCACATGTGCGGCACCTCAGTGCGTATAAGTCGGCGCGACTAATCCCCGCAGCGGTTTATGAGCACTACGTGCTGCCAGCGACATAAGCTTACGGGAGTTCTCAAGAATATTGTTGAAGAAAGTTACAAACATTGTAAATTTGTGAACCTATTTCCAGAGAAGGTCGACAGGGAACTTGTTGGCGCTTGCAGTTATAAATTTATGTTATGAAAGCCTTGAGATAAGTTATATCATATAAATAAATCAATAAAATGTCAAAATGCAATGTAATGTGAATCACGGTATTGTACAATAGATTAGACCAAAGTATAGCCGCCATCTATAATGATATCGCTGCCAGTCGTGTACGTGCTCGCATCACTAGCAAGATACAAATATGCTCCAACAAGTTCAGCAGGCAATGCTTCTCGTCCCATGGGTATGCGCCGCACCCACTCGTCCCGCATTCCGGCGTCGGCGAACCTGGTGAGCTCGGTGATTGTGTATCCCGGCGAGACGGAATTCACTCTCGCAAACGAGGCCCACTCGACAGCCAAGCTCTTGGCCAGATGGGTGACGGCGGCCTTGGAAGCGTTGTATGCGGCCTGTTTTTGCGGGATGTTGACGATGAGAGCGGAAATCGAGGACGTAAATATCAACGAGCCTGACCCTTGTGATTTGAAAACCTTACCGGCTTCTTTGGCGACGTAGTAGCTTCCGTCGAGATTGACATCCATGATTTGCTTCCACGCCTTGTGATCTGGCGGACCGATGAGCTCGCCGCTGGTCCATGTGATTCCAGCGTTCGACACGACGATGTCGATTCTTCCGAATTTTTCCAACGCACAAGCGAACGTGGATGCGACAGCTTCAGGGTCACTGACTGGGCATTTGTACGCTTCGACGGTCACGCCGGCTGCTTTTGCCAGAGCAGCGGCAGTTTGGACGGCGGTGGAGGAAGAGTTGTAGCCAAACGCGATCTCTGCGCCTGCATGGGCAAAAGTCTGTGCGATTGCGTAGCCGATGCCAGCGGATGCGCCCGTGATGAAGGCGACCTTGCCTTTGAGAGAAAAGAGCGAGAACGGGTCAGTGGACATTGTGATTGTGTGGAAGTCTGCTGGTGAAAGGCAAGTGAGAGCGGCTGGTGATAATAATAATGTTGTCCACGGAGCGTCCGTGTCTGTCCCGCTGGAGTCTCAAGGGACTTGCTCGCATTACCCTTCACAATTGTTTGCGACCGCGGACGCACTTAAAGTGTATAGATTGCATGGCAGTATTCGTCCCATACTTAGTGGGGGTTGCTATTTTCCCCGTGTTTACAAAAATCCAGGGGCAAATCTGGGTCACGTGAGCGACGCTTGACGGATACGGAAAGGGAAGCGATTTTGCCGTCTGTACGAAATTAGCCTGCTAATAATGAGCCGCACCCCAGACGCTTGATGATCGATCACAGCCGAAACAACCGCTCTCTACTAATTCTGTCGCTAGCGTCTGTCGCTTGCCTGCCCACATACGACAAACGACAAACGACAGTGGAAGTGATATCGCAGGCTGTTAGCGGCAAGCGACGCGACCACCCCATAGTGATTTCGAGCGAGTGCCGTTAACAGTGAATAGTTTGCACATTAGGCAAGGTCATGTGTGAACGGAAGCTCTCTGAATAGTACAGGTGTCTGAATATGACTAATTTTGATTCATTCCGTGTATTGTGGGCCTATATCTCGCAGTGCCGTACGTCATAGCTGCCATAGCTGTTTAGTCAAATCGCAGTGTTTAGGAAATAAAAGTCGCACCCTGCCCCGCTGCTCAAGATCAATCACCCCACACTATCGTCTAGGTTGCTACATTTCGAGATTAATTCATTCAGAATGATGACCGCCTCGCAGAAGCCCAACGTTGGTGTCTACACGAACCCAAAGCACGAATTATATGTAGCCGAAGCCGAACCTACGGATCTGACTCCCGCACCTGGCGAAGTCATCGTCCACGTCCGCGCGACCGGCATCTGTGGGTGTGTATTCCCCACGCTCCTGCTCCACATAGAAGATTGTTGCTAAGTCAGTAGATCCGATGTACACTTTCAGAAGCATGGCCAGATTGGCCCGACAATGATTGTTCGCGACGAACTCATTCTCGGCCACGAATCTGCCGGCATCGTGATTGCAGTCCACCCTTCAGTCAGTTCACTCAAAGTAGGTGACAAGGTTGCCATCGAGCCTGGTGTTCCGTGCTACAAATGCGATACGTGTCTTCATGGCCACTACAACGGTTGCCCGGACGTCCAGTTCAAGTCGTCGCCAGGGGTGCCCGGACTACTGCGGCGGTACGTGAACCATCCGGCTGAGTGGTGTCATAAGATCGGCGACATGTCGTTCGAAAAGGGCGCGCTCTTAGAGCCGTTATGTGTTGCATTAGCTGGTATAGAGAATGCAGGCGTTAAGCTAGGCGACCCCGTCGTGGTCCTTGGAGTCGGACCGATCGGAATCGTCTCTGCTCTCTGTGCCCGTGCTGCCGGCGCTGAACCGCTTGTCATCACCGATATTTCTGAAGACAGACTCGCGTTTGCCAAGGCTGTTGTCCCGTCAGTCCGAACTGTCCTGGTCGAGCGCGGTCAGACTCCGGAGGTGGTTTCGCAGAATATCATCAACGCAACAGGAGGCCTCAAGCCTCGCGTTGCACTCGAGTGTACGGGTGTTGAGTCCTCGCTATCATCTGCGATTTTGTCTCTGCAGTTCCGAGGCGTGTGCTACTGCATCGGTGTCGGCGCTTCTACGCAGAAGATTCCGTTCATGATCTTGTCTGTCAACGAGATCGATCTCAAGTTCCAGTACCGGTACGCGAACCAGTGGCCCAAAGCGATTCGAATCATGAATGGTGGTTTGGTCGACGGCATCGAGAAGATTATTACTCACAAGTTTGCTCTCGAGGGAAGCGTTAAGGCGTTTGAAACAACAGCGGATCCCCGGACAGCGAGCGTAAAGGTCATGATATTGGATGAGGCTTAGTTTAGCGGGTAACGAGGATTATGCATTTTGCGTTTTTACATTTCAATACACGTGTTTATTGTTGCTTGTGATAGTCCTAATTAATGACGCCGAAAGATATGTGCATCGATTGCAATTAAATTGAGCCACTTTCATCTCCGAAAGTATGATGTGCGCCGCACTGAGTCGGCCCGAAAGAACCCATTTTCCCCTCATTTGTCTCTCTATAACCTATACGACGTTCTATATACAAGTATTCTCTATGTGCGCCAAGGTTGAGGTGCTGGCCTAGGCAAGCGATCAGGAATGGGATTCCGGAGTTGCACAAGTAAATGATGTCACGCTGAATGGCCGACAATTCCCCTCGATGATTGAGAGTCACCGCGCTCAATCGTTATTCTTCTCCGGTCTCCAATAAATTCCATTACAGAGAGCAATCAGATCGATCAACGACGATCTTGTACGTGGAAATGTCTCCTTTCCAGTATAACTTCTAAATGGGCACAAAGTTGTTTGGGGGTTGGGGTTGGTCGAGACTATGGAAGGGCTCATGACGTAGACCTGCATAATAAGGTTTACAGTGTTCAACGCCGAGGGACTTGTGGAGACCGAATGTAGCAACGATCGGATTGCTGTTCGAACAAACCTACAACACTAAACAAGGAGTTTAATTTTTGGGCAGACACAGAGTCAAGTTAATGGGTAGTCCTACTTATGATTTATTAAGAAGGTCGTTGGTGAGTAGAAGAGAGTGTAAATTTGGGGGAAACGGCTAGTTGGTTGTCACTAATCCTCCGAGCAAAGCTAATTACGATTCTTTTTATGGCGTTAGGAGATTGAACTGAGCAATCAAACAAGTCTCACTCAATTCTTCTCTGTGAAGACAAGACAGGAGGCTCGAAATGGTATCTCCGAGTTTAACCCGAAGGTGTGAACGAGGGAAGGCGTGCATCCCGGAGCTCACTGCGGGCACCGCGGCACGCGGCCATTCTTTGTTCGGATAAGCGTGATCTACAATCTCATCGTCACATATCTATACTCGCCCGTCAGGTTTGAAGCTTCTGTCCTCACTGATATTGCCTAGTTACGCAGACACCCGTCAAGTGATTCCGATTTAAGCAGCAGCGCCACAGGCACATTAACATGTCACTATATAATGTAAATGAGATCCCGGATTCCCCAGATTTTCCCATTTGATAGTGTGCTTATACACGAGTTAAGACAAGATGTTCAAGGTCGCAGATCATTACGAGAAAACGTCGCTTCTCTGGGCGTATGAATTCTTTCCAACTGCTGCACAATCTAGAGACTGACCTTTCTAATCTAGGATAAATGCTGTCGCAGCTCTAGCTATTTTCATGTTCGGATTTGATCAGGGAATGATGGCGGGTGTAAACAATTCGCCAGACTATGTTCGGCTCATGGAGTTCGGCGACTACAACGATGAAGGCACCGTGACGGTGAGTGACTCGACACGCCAGGGCGGTATAGTCGCTATCTACTATTTTGGCACATTAATCGGCTGCCTTTTTGGCGGTTACATCGGCGACAAGCTGGGAAGGATCAAGAGTGTCGGAGTTGGTTGCGTGTGGGCTATCATTGGCGCCGCGCTTCAGTGCTCTGCACAGAATATCGCGTGGATGTGTTGCGCGCGACTCATTAACGGTGTCGGAACTGGTGTTCTTAACTGCCTTGTGCCTGTCTATGCTGCCGAGACGGCCGAGTACAAGTCCCGAGGTCAGTTCATCGCACTGGAGTTCACACTGAACATTTTTGGCGTCGTAGTGGCATACTGGCTGGAGTATGGACTGTCGTACATTGACGGCGGATTCTCAGCCCTCAGATGGCGATTCGTGATCGCGTTCCAGATCATTCCATTAATCGCGCTGCTGGCAGTCATATGGATCTTTCCTGAGTCGCCACGTTGGCTTGTTAAGAACGACCAGAAAGAGGAGGCGTTGTATATCCTTCGCCGTCTCCGCGGTACCGAAACTTCTGAGGCACAAGACGAGTTTGAAGATATTGTTAATATTATCGAGTTGGAGAAGGAGACCTCGCGACGTAATTCGTACGTGCGCATGTTTTTCGGTATCGGTTCCGGTAAGCTTCATCTCGGCCGCAGAGTTCAACTGGTGGTGTGGCTGCAGATTCTGCAGGAGTGGATTGGAATCGCTGGAGTCACTGTCTATGCGCCGACCATCTTCGCGCAGGCAGGATTCTCAACCAACAAGTCAGGATGGCTGTCTGGGCTGAACAACATTTTCTACATGTTCTCAACCCTCATCAACGTCTTCACCATCGACAGAATCGGGAGACGTTGGACGTTATACTGGGGCTCTGTGGGCCAGGGAGCCGCCATGTTCCTCGCAGGTGGCTTCTCCCGCCTTCAAGCCGAGAATCCCGAGAACACTGCCTACGGCGCCGCAGCCGCCTCGTTCGTTTTCATCTACACCTCAATTTTCGGCGCGACCTGGCTCGCTGTTCCTTGGCTCTACCCGACCGAAGTCTTCCCACTAGAAGTCCGTGCGCGTGGTAACGCGTTCGGTGTGTTTGGCTGGTCTGTCGGCAACGGATGGCTTACACTACTGTGCCCAGTGATGTTCAACTCGATTGGTGAGAAAACATTGTATATTTTTGGCGCGTGCAACGCGCTCACGATCCCGATTGTGTGGGCACTGTACCCGGAGACTAATCAGCGGACGCTGGAGGAGATGGACTTGTTGTTCGCAGCGGATAAGCCGTGGGTGTGGGAGGCCGAGAAGGAGTTTGCAAAATTGAAGGCAGAGGGCGCTGATACAGGTCGCACAAAGGTGAACGAAGGCTCAGTTGTTGAGGATCCACCAGGTGAAAAGGTCGATGCGTGATTGCTGTACTGCTCCGTAGCTAATGGAAACTCGATTGCGAGACTATCTTAGCAAAGAGCAGGTGTATTCTTAACTGTGCTGTCAGGATTGCGTGAGGCCTGGCGACGTGGGCATGTTCAGCCACCGTAGAAGGTTTCGCGGAAGCCACCAAAGAGCGCATGGTCCTGATCCTCCAGAATCTAACTACGTTAATCCCGATCGATAATTTGCCCAAGATTCGTATTGCAGATACAATCCACAAATATCGAATCAAAGTCTCCAGCACTGAGCCACGGTGGTGACTAAGCCGAGAGCAGGAATGGATGCGAGCGGCCGACGCGGGCGGGTCGTACCAAAGTCGTACCAAATGTGCGGGTTAGGGTCCCCATGAGAATTCCTCGCTTAGCGCTTACACCGGTGCCGTTCACACATCGCGAGTTGTGGGGGCAGCCAAAATGGACCCGCACAACCGCCCGGGACAGACTAGCCATAATTTGCGGAGTTCAGGGCTAGGGAATACCCCCGCACGCCGATGTTCCCGGGCCAGTCGCAAGTGCTGTCTTCCATTTGGACTTTACCCATTGTATTACTGTATACACTAATTCGGCTCTAATACCAACAGAGTACTGTGCAGCTGCTGCCATCCAAAGTCTGCCAGGATGCCGTCCGCTACGGCAGACACCTCGGGTTCTACGTCGGCGACCGCACTGTCACATACAATTCAGCTATCCGCCCTGTCGCCCGCATCTCCCGCTGCCACCACTTCCAACGTCAATCCGGCTGTCGGAGCTGTGCAGACTGCCACTGGCACAACCAGACGGAGGATTTCAAGAGCGTGCGACCAGTGCAATCAGTTCCGGACGAAATGTGATGGCAAGCTGCCGTGCAAGCGTTGCTCAGGTACCATTCAGAGATTGTTTTGCTGTCGATGAATTTAGATTGCTAATACTATCAGCTCTCGTCATTCAGTGCGAATACCGCAGGCAGATGAAAAAGCGCGGAAAAGGATCTCAGCGGTACGCAACCAAAGCGCACAAGGACTTGCAGCATCAGCGCGACCACACTGAAGACCGCATGTCGTTGTCCCCTGTCATTGCGTGTGCCGACTTTCCGCATCCGCTCCAAACTCCGGTCGTGTCCATTGCAAGTTCGAATAGTGGAGCCACGCACAATGGAATACCGCCATCGTCCATCGTTCAACTTGTCAATCAGCCGCAGCCGCAGCAGCAACAGCAAATATTGAGCAGCGGCCTCACGACTGTGTCGCCTGGTAGTACTATCGGTTCGACAGAGACCAGCAGTGCCTCTGGTGGGACGGGACAAAGTCCTAATCAGAGCGACGATGAGCAGCGGCTCGATGGTTTTGCCGCATCGGTGATTGGCAGCAACTGTCCAGGTTCGTCTGCTGGCCACGACTACATAACTTCGAAGCAACATGGATCCCCAGAGCTTATGATTAGGCCCTTGGGTGGATCAAAAGACTTACATGATGCCGATGCGTATATGGATGGTTTGGACGAGTTAATTGTACCAGAAGTTGCGCAAATATTCTCCAACGACAATGGACACAGTGTGGTCACAACTAAGAACAGCAACGTCAATCAGGCGCGTATGGCAAGTATAGTTATTCAGAGGCTAGAAAGCACGACCCCACGATGGCTGGACATTCGGTCGCCTATTTCCACGTCATTGTCTGCTTTGTTTGCTACTCCCGCTCCAGGCACACCACCACCGCCTAGTGACGCCAGCCATTGCGCGTATCCGGTACTTTCGCCGATCCTTCCGTCCCTCGATTTCATTTCACCCTCACTGGCCGCTGATTTGCTCGAGGTGTACTTTACGAACACCATCTACGGAATCGCGCACTTTACGCGCAAGTCGTCCATCCTCGCCCGTCACCGTCGCCCTAGACAATGTTCAAAGCCACTTTTATATTCATTCTTATATGTTGCCGCCCACGTTTCTGATCATCCACGTATGACCGCAACCCCGACGTCGCGGACGGACATCATCGCCAAGCTACATTATCTTACCATTCAGCACCTACAGCCGCTCATACATGCCGACACTGATGGAACGCTTGACGATGTAATGACGTATATCCATCTCGGCATCATTTCATCCGCTTCTGAATTCAAAGGCGCGTCCCTTCGATGGTGGCACGCCGCGTGGGGACTGGCGCGGGTCTTGAAACTAAACGTCGAGTTCTCTACTTCCGGTTCTGATCCCGGCCTGTCATCGACAAGTTGCAAATTACTCTTGGGAAGCATCGATGTGAGTGAAGAAAGTCGTGAGGAGCGACGGCGTGTATGGTGGCTGCTCTTCCTGGTCGACCGTCATCTCGGTCTATGCTACAACCGTCCGATCTCGGTCATGGACCACGAAAGCAGCGGCCTATATCGACCGTGCCGAGATGACTTATGGCATTCGGATTTAGAATTAATTCCAGCCGAGATGGATCCGTCGCGTGAGCGAGGACTCTCTTATCGCGTTACCGGGTCAGATGTTTGGGGATATTTTTTGCCCCTCATGACGCTTCTGGGCGGCATTGATGACTTGCATCAACTTGAAATGAATAACACGCTTGCTTTCACGCGGGACATCACAGACCCGGTTCGAGCCAAGTTGAGGACTAGGCTGGACGAGTTTTTGAAGAGCGTGAACGAATACGCCGGAGCCACGCCGCCACATATCGACGGCGACGACGATGATGTGACTGGACCCCATTCGGAATCGCCGCGAGAGCCGCCTACGTTGCCTCAGCATCGACGGCTCACGCAACAGACCTGCTGGAAAGAGTATTGCCAATGCTTGGTCCACGTGTTTCATATCCTTTTGTCCGGCTACTGGGATCCCATCGACATGTTGTCGCTCCCGCATACGATGGTTCTTGATCCTGATTTTGTGAGTGTCATTCAGCATTCGTTAGATTTTGCCAAGTGCATCAGGCGCATTCTCGAAGTCGACCAGGATCTCCGGATCATTCCGTTCTTCTTGGGCATCCACATGTTACAGGGCTCGTTCACGCTACTCTACATTGTCGACGTGCTAGGCGACAAGGAGGTCCGCGTTGCATGCGAGACAATTGTCCGTGCCCATGAAGTCTGCATTGTGACTCTGAATACCGAATATCAGCGCAACTTCCGTCAAATCATGCGTGGTGCGTTGCAAATGATTAACACCCTAGACGAACGGCGACGGAGCGCTCACGTGCCGTATAATCATTTGTACGGTGGAAGTCCACCTAAGGACGTGGTCTTGTCGGAAATAGGGGACAGCAAACGCCGACGAAGGGGACTGTTGAGCCTATACAGATGGTGTCGTGGAGGCAACGGTCTGGCTGTCTAGTCTGGATCTATACTAGATAATTTACAAAAGTTTCGTGGAGCATTTGGTGCAAAACATATGTTGCTGATATTTAATGTAATTGGCGTCTGTATTTGTCTGGCGTTGATTTTTCTTCGGGACTTTATAAAGTTTAGAAAAGCACGTTTAATGGTTTAGTTCCAGTCACGGACCTTTGTGTTGATTAGAACTTGTAGATGGTTTATATAATGTGTGTTACCTAATATTACATGACTTCCCAAACTATGATCTCAACCTTCGAGGTGACGTGGTCTGTACCTTCACTGATTCGATCGAGAAAGCTGATGGAGGAAAAGTGTGGGGATGGCTGACAAGAGGATATCGACATTGTCAATCAAGACTTTTCCGGAATCCATTTGCAAAGTTGAACGTTTTGACAATTACCCAACGTAATTTCCTCCGGAATTAGTGGAAACCGCTATCTCAACAAAGTCTGCTGCATGTATGGCGGGGAGATAGTAACATAATGATACTGGATTTAAAGATGATAAATTAGATCCAGGGCCAGAGAACTGGAAGGAACTTAATAACATTGAATACAAGACTTCGTAACTGACAAGCCAGATACCCACATACTTCGACAAATAGAGGACTATACTCAAATTCACGAGACTAGGACACATATGTTTCGTTCCCTTGCGGGTACTCTCCTGCCTTGACCTTGCTTCGTCTCGCTAACCAGGCCGTCGCATATTTCGACTTCCTTCTCGGCTCCGGAGCGTCTCCTTCGAACTTGTAGAAAACAGCTTGTGTGTTCTTATGGTCCGGGAAGTTGGTGTGCAATAGTTCGTTCGTAGCCATGTAGAGGACAAGCCACCGTCGCTGAAGCCTGCAAACGTACTACTGTAACGCGTTCGTATACACTGACGTTGTCCGACTCTGTTTTGCCTTATAGTAATCATTGTCACTAGTGCTTCGAGTTCCTAGCCGCAACGGCAAGCGTTCATCAATTCGCAGATGCAAATATGGCCGCTCGGCATCAGATTGATATGATTCCCGCCGACTCAAAACATTAATTTACACATATGATACAAGACTATTCCAACCATTAGCCAAATACGTCCAACTCCTGAAACCGAAATTGTGCCCAAAGAGACTTATCGTTAAGTCTACCCAACTTGTACCGCCCGCGCTAACTCCCGCCTATCCTCAACCTCATCTTCCCGGCCCAAGCTCATTTGAACACAATTGTCCAATAAATTACACGTCTCGCCCGTCAATTCCCGCTTACTCCCGCTCAGCGACAAAATCACCCACTTGAGCAGTCCGACCATTAAATGTTTGTTCTTTGTCTTCTCGAGCTCTTCGGGCGTGTTGACAGCGTTCATCCGCTCCAGAAACATGCGCCCGCTTTCAGCCGCTATCGCCCATTCCTGGTCCTTCCAGTGTGCAAAGCTCGCACGAGATACATTCGATTTATTCGACAATATGTCGGACTCGGGCCCTTCGACGCAGTAAGCATACGTCCAGAATACAAGCATGCAATGCACTATCATTGTCGGTCGATGGATGAATACGTCATCCACAATCGAATATCCCGCTGGATACGACGAAGTGTTGCCATCGCCGAGCATAAACACCTGGAATAGCGCCTTAATCGAATGAAATGCAGCTTCGCGAGCACCTTTGGTTCTAGACCAGTCGTGCATATGTCGTCTGGACGCAAGGTAATCTTGCATTAAGGTCGATCGCCCAAGTACTCGTTTGTCGCCGCAAAACACGTGCAGATCGTACCGGGGGACCTGCATACACACATGAGCCATTCGGTAGAGAAGCAAAAACATCGGCCGATTAGTGTCCCGCACGGGAATCACTCCGGTCTCCCTGTCGCGCGAAACCGACCCTGCGCGTTCATAGTCATCTTTCCAAAAATCATACGCGCGACCAAGTGTAGACTTCCACGTATCCCGAAAAGATCCCCACCCAATTGAGGACACTTGGAGGGCCTGCTGCGACATCTGGATCGACAGCGACACTAGACCGCATAGCAAAACATGCCGACCAAATCCATCGGCTTCCACACTCTGTTGGTTCAACAGCCGTTTCAATCCAACCAAGAACGGCACCGTAGGCTTGGACATAAGTATCCGTCGCTCGTCATCAGCAGAATCCCATATACGGTCGTCACAGGGAAGCGAAAGCCGCATCTCGTAAGGGTACATCAATAAGCTATGACCAAATATTATAACATGCGAGACATCTAGGATAAATGCCATAAACACAGCTCGCTTGATCGACTCGGCCTCAACCCAACGTCTCCACGAAGAACCATCATTGTCGTCTTCACCCGATAACACGATCGACGGATCCAAAAGCGTTCTACCACGACGAATAAGCTGCAGCGTGGCGCCGTGGTGGATATGCGCTCGCTCGTGGTGCTTGCGTGACGACATCGTCTTCTCGAAAACCTCGAGCAACAGCAAACTCTGCAGGATCCAAACTTTGGTTGGTGGATGAAACCCAGGCGAGCTGAATATAATCCAGCGTAACGGTTCTGCAATTTCAATCGCCAGTTCTCGCGCACCATTATACGAAGCGCCAATCAAGATCATGCTGAACGCAAGTGGCTCCGGCGAAGTATCAATCTCTAGCAACCGCTTATGTAAGATCGGAAACTGAAAATGAAACTTCTCCCAGTACAAGTCAATGTATTGATTTATTTTTTCTAGTGTGAAGTCAGGATGCGCCTCGAGAGAT
Organism: Lipomyces orientalis; assembly: GCA_030568275.1. Classification (NCBI taxonomy): domain Eukaryota; kingdom Fungi; phylum Ascomycota; class Lipomycetes; order Lipomycetales; family Lipomycetaceae; genus Lipomyces; species Lipomyces orientalis. The sequence goes on along the minus strand of JAJLTP010000097.1, from coordinate 33,673 downwards.
GGTAACAGGGCTAAAAGTTGTTGTCGCTTTGCTTCAGACATCACTCGAGACTGCGCTAACTGAGGAGGTGTGGATAATTGTGACACATCAATGAGAGGTGATTCAAGGAATGAATTGACATCTAGCGGAGCAAAAACATCACGATTTCCAGAGAGCATGCCGTCAGAGAAGAGCCAGTCGATGAGATCGGCCGAGGACGGCGAAACTTGCGTCGCAACATTGTCACTATGGCCCAGCAACTGATCTTGAGTACTGCCAGTTGACTTGCTCATGATATGATCTAGGTAATTCCCATTGTCAGATAAGGCGGGATCGGAGATGCTGTGATGTGACATGCGTCGCGCATCAGGCCTTACATGAGAAACTCCAGCCATAGATGACGACGGTGACGGAAACGACTGTTGTTCTCGGTTATACCCAGTGTTAGCCGACATATTGGATATGTGGCTGCCGGCGACAAAATTCTGAAAGTTCGGCAGATTTGGAACAATCGAGGTGGTGTTGTCTTTCGTGTAATCAACAGTCGCGAATGTCATAGCCGAGTCGTTCGCAACGAATGGTTGAGCGTCGACTGCTTCCAGCTTCGGAATTGTTGTAGAAGCAAATTGCAGCTGAGATGGGCGAACAGTAGGCGGAAAATCCTCTTGTGACCTAGCGCGGTCAGGTTGTGATGGGGCGCTTGACTCATCCGGCGGCTGGCTGTCCTCATTTACTGAATTCCGCTTCCGGTGTCGTTCGACATGCCGTAGACGTAGATCCTCTCGCACAAACGACTTCGTACACCCAGGCCAGGAGCAAGTATATATCTCCTTAGGACTGTCTAAAGTAACATTAGTGATATCAAAAGTGCCGGTACAAATCGAGACTCACGATTCAGTCGGTGCCGTCCTAGATGCTCCAGACGCGTAAATGACTTACTACATCCAGAAACTTCGCACACAAATATCTTTTCCAATCCTTTCCGTGACTTTGCCTTCTTTTTCTTCTTCACCGGATTCGCCGAATTCTCATCTTCGGAATGCGCATGCAACCTTGTATTACCAAAGTCCTGTCCGTATTGCACATCACTACTCAAAGTAATAGTCTCAGTGCTGTCGACAATTGGTTTCACAGCCTGAATAGATGCCGGCGATTGCGAGGTTGGGTAGACGGCCATGATATTGGATGAGTCGCTCATCTTGGTGGATATCAATCCATTGCTTGGGATAATGCAAGCGAGGTAGCGACAGCAAATCTCTTCTTGTCCGCCTGTATGAACCAAATACCCGAAAGGTGTATGTATGGGCAGTGTTATTACCAACCCCGTTGTAAATGGCAGACGGCAAAACTATTCTGCGGGGAAGAGGCTATCGCGGTTAGGGTTCGGCTAAAATCGATACTAACGTTGATTGTAAAGGCAGTCATTTTACAGACGGACTTCGACTGGAAAAGCAACATAATCTCCGATTTCGTGAGCAGAACTACATGAGGAAGAGAAGGCAGGATGCAAGCATTCGATATATATGTCATTTTAGGATATTCTCTGCGAAGGTCAATAACATACAGGATGACTCTTGCCCTCCGGCAGCTGATCGAATAAATAACACTTCAGAACGAGGCTCAGCATCGCGACACGCACGCTACTACAATCACTCTGAGCATCTTGTCGGACTTCAGCATTGTCGTTTGATATAAGTACTCCGTCGTAACTGACGCCTAGTACGCAAACAGATAATGCCGGACCAATCATGCAAATCCTGCCTTGTTCATTAAATATGGTGACGTTCCCATTCAGTCGTCGACTATTTGACCAATCAATCCATCCTTGTGATACTTCCTAAAGTACGGAGTGAACCCATCCCATACCTTATGGTAATCTTTCTGAATTTTCTTAGATATCTGGATGGCCCACTCAGTGGTAGCCAGCTGATACGAACTTTCAAACATGATTGACAGCGATCCAACACCTACCTTCTGTGGAACTAACTCGACGTTAGACGCTTGCTCAAATGTCTCCACGTCCGGACCATGGGCAGCGTTCATGCTGTGTAATGATGCCCCACCGGGAAGGAAGCCGCCGGCTTTAGCGTCATACACACCGCGGACGTTGACCATAAACTCGGACATGCAGTTGCGATGGAAATACGGTGGGCGAAACGTATTTTCCGCAACGAGCCAGCGTGGCGGGAAGATTATAAAGTCGGCGATAGGAGTCCTGAGAGAGTCTGACCTGCACGTGAGAACAGTGAAGATGGACGGGTCTGGATGATCAAACGTGACGGATCCGACCGCGCAGAACTTTGAGAGATCATACTTGTACGGCGAATAGTTTCCATGGTACCCGACGACGTCGTACGGGGAGTGATTTTGGGTCGCCATGTATAATCCGCCGAGATATTTATTGAGAATAGTCCATTCTTCGTCGACGTCCTCAAACGAAGCCACGGGATATTTGAAGTCCCTGGCATTGGCAAGACAATTGGCTCCAATAGGACCGAGCTCAGGCAACGCAAAATGCCCATTAAAAACTTCGAGTACGTAACCCGCAATCTTCTCGCTTCCCTCACAGAGGATGACGGTGAATTTGAACCCACGTGGGATGACAGCAATGTCGCCAGGAAAGATGCGCATCATGCCGAGCTCGGTCTTGATGTCCATGTCACCAACCACAGGGAGCACAAGGAAATGGCCATCCGAATTGTAAAAAGCAGTCTTCTCCATGGACTTCGAGGCCGCGAATAGATGAATTGCGAGACCATTCCTTGTCTGAGCGTCACCGGCTCCACAGACAGTGCGGAGCGACGATACGAAGTCATCGTCAGAATAATCGTCTCGCAGTTCAGTCAGAGGATCCCAACGAAGCTGGGTTGGCGTCGGAACAATGTGGGGTGAGTCGGGCGAGAACTGTCCTACCATGCAGTGGTGCGCGACTGGCTTGAGCGGAAGGTGTCCCACTGACGGCCGGATCTTGTAGAGCCACCTACTGTGATTCAGTGTGAATGCCAGCAATCAAACGGCGACTTTACTTACGTGTGCTGGTTATTCGCGCGATCGACAGTGAACGCCGTTCCACTGAGCTGTTCCGCATAAAGTCCATATGCACATTTCTTAGGGTTATTACCGTAGTCGGGCAGCACATTAGGAACCGCTTCGGAAACAAGATAAGAGCCGAATCCCTCTGAATGACAAAGCATACCCATATTAGCACAAAAACAATCAGCAAGCACTGGAGACAACCAGTGGCTCTCACCTTGATAGGAGTAAGGATCATTGCGAATCTTGTCGCTGTACACCATCGTCCGGACAACCTGTCAGTCTTTTTGTTGGTGTTTACGATACAGCACGACAATTATTTGCGAATTCCGTTGGAGCTGATAATTCGGAAAGCAATATGAATGTGATCAGGCACTCTTGGGTCGCGGGGGGGTTAGGTTTCGTGAGAGCCCATGGACCAGACTGCGCTGAGCGGCTCAGCTGCCACCGATTGCCGCGCTTAGCCGACGTTAGCCGAGAAGACCTTGTGAGCTGGCTAGTACACCAAAAGCGGGGACGGTTGGTTCAGTCGATATAAGGATTATATAGTTACCGGGCAAAGACGAATATAATACCGACATGTGTCCTGGAACTATATCGCGACTGCTCTATCGAGCTTGCGGATATCCATTCCCTATCTTACCTCATTAAGTCGTTATTGACAGCCGTCCTGCACAGATGGCTCCAACAGTCCTAAACTCCCTCGGCAACGCTTTATTTGCCAAAGGGAACACGATCTCGTCAGCATCTTCCTCCTACCGCGCCTATGACCACATTACGTGGTATGTTGGTAATGCCAAGCAAGTGGCCTCCTACTACGTGACACGTATGGGCTTCCGTCCTCTTGCCTACAAAGGTCTCGAAACAGGATCTCGAGCCATTGCTTCGCACGTTGTCGCCAATGGGAGGGTAACGTTCGAGTTTGTCTCTCCCCTCAAGATTAAGGGCAAAGACGGGGAAGAAGATATGCTCATTCAAGAAATCAACCAGCATCTTGCCGTAAGTATATAAATTTCTCGCCAATATCAGTGATCGACTAATGGCGTTCACAGGCTCACGGAGACGCAGTCAAGGATGTGGCATTCGAGGTAGACGACATCTACGCTGTGTGGGACTATGTATCACAGCACGGTGCCAAGCTAAGCTCGCCTCCAACAGAGCTTTCGGATGAATGTGGTAAAGTGATCCTTGCAAAAATTGCCACATACGGTGACACTACCCATACTTTTGTCCAGCGCTCCGGATACACAGGTGCATTTCTTCCAGGCTATTCTGCCGTGGTTTCTCACGACGCTGTCGAGCTGCTTCTTCCTCCTGTTCGGCTTTCCATTATTGACCACTGCGTAGGGAATCAGGATTGGGATCAGATGGAAGATGTTTGCCGGTACTATGAGAATGCTCTCGGATTTCACCGTTTCTGGTCGGTTGACGACAACGACATCCACACCGAGTTTTCTGCTCTCAAGTCGATTGTCATGGCTTCTCCCAACGACGCCATCAAGATGCCCATCAACGAGCCCGCGGTCGGTAAGAAGAAGTCACAAATCGAGGAGTATATCGAATTTTATGGCGGAGCCGGTGTGCAACACATTGCTCTTCGCGCCCAGAATATCATTGAAACTGTCACCAACATGAAAGCTCGCGGAGTCGAATTCATTTCTGTCCCGCCCACGTACTACGAGCGGATGCGTTGCCGATTGTCAAAGTCAACGGTGAAGTTTAAAGAAGATTTCACAACACTTGAGAAACTCAACATCTTGATTGACTTTGACGAGAATGGATACTTGCTTCAGCTGTTCACCAAGCCATTGATGGACCGACCAACAGTCTTCATCGAGATAATCCAGCGAAATAACTTTGAAGGATTTGGTGCTGGAAACTTTAAGTCTCTATTCGAGGCAATCGAGCTGGAGCAGGCCAAGCGAGGAAATTTGTAGATCTCAAGTTACTGAGTTGGGCATAGTTTGGAGTACTATGTCAAACGATCAATAGTTAATTTTGGGTCTTTCTCTTGGCTGTTAACCGTCTGGAGCTCGTTGCATTCCGATCCGGAGAACAGACTATTCTGTTGACCAAACGCTCTTCGCTGTCGCATTGAGTTTACTCCAACCACCAGAGTAAAAATCGAACCAAATTACTTGAGTCGAAGAAGAAATCCAAATTTATTAGTTCAGTATTTGACTAGCATTCTGGCTTGTACATTTTTTCCGCGCTCATAATGGATGCAGAACCGGCGGTCCTGAGACAGAAAATTGCCTCTGACTGTGACGGCCGGCGATGACTAGGCGACCATGGATCTGCGTCAGAGCCCAGAATCGACGGAATTCTGCGATATAATTCATTCTGTAATATATTTGCGAATTACAATGTGAACTTGTTAGCTGTTGCGAAAGTGGACAGAATTCTATTGGCTGATCCATATTATCTACACACCAAGTTGTCCATCAGAGTTACTCTGTAGCGTCTCCCTTCATACACAAATCCTGCGATTTGTGTACCGTTATAAGCTGGAGCCAGGCGCTTCGTAGACTGGAGATACACTAGCAGGGGCATCGACTGCCTTGGATTCTTTCGGTGGTGCCACTGGCATCGCCACTATGTCCGACGTTTCAGGAAATCGCAGGTTTGCAAGTCCCTCTGCCGCAGGAGCTATTATTCGTTGGCGACGGACAAAAACCACGCAAACGGTAACAATAATATACCCCAAAGACGCATCCGACAACGATGCCCGCAGTAGCCCCGCCTGATAAATGGCTCGCCGGACATTGTAGATGACGGCACTGAGCTCGCCATGCCTGCTGGGACCGACGCAGTTGCAGAAGTGACGACCGTAGCCTACAACGGCAAATATTAGCTTTCAGAATCTAGATGCAGCAATATATATGCGGTATATACCGATGACGAAGTCAATCCGGATGCCGCAGTTGTCGGGAGCATAGCCATCGTCCGCCGCCAGACGAGTACGTAATTGTCGAGGTACCCGCAATAGGGTTAGTACAGACTTGCGCTAATCGTGCCGATATCACTATGGCACGTCTCTGGCCCTTGGTTGACGTCACTTGGTCTCACAAGAGTATAATCTCTTCATCGCATTAGTATGAGTTGGACAAAAGAACGATTTTCCTCTCAGGCAATACTCACGACGGACAACACACAATATACATGCTCAAGTTCATTGTATTCACGCTGCTGCTGGCGGTGGTATACCAGTTCGAACAGATTAAAGGGCTGAACGGTGACAATACCGTCGACGATTGACAGGCAACTTGAGACTAACTCTGAAGGGCAACACGACGACGCTGTGGATATAGATATTGGTAGAGGCTCATTCAAGCACACTTCGTAATTCTGATTCTCAAGCATGGTCAAACGCGTTTCAGTGCATACCGACAGAGCAATAAATTCAGATCTCACTCCGGGCGTAATAGCGGAAGAGGACGCCGCACTAGTCGAAGAGCTAGTTTGGGACGCCGTTGCGATGGAACTCAACTGATCCAGATTTCGTTGTGATTGGAATAATAGTGAAGGAAAGATAAGGGCGAGTCGCCTAGCCGTTCTCATTGTAGCCTTTGGGTCCATTGGTGGGCGCCGAGCGCCGTGGAAAATATGCACGTGTGAGTCTCGGCGTGCTCAACACCGTTGAGTCCGGCCGAAATGATGGGCATTTCATAAGGGCGACAGAGATTCAGATAAGATAATCAAGACAACGAATTCCGTGGGCAGCGGCGCAATGGATTCTGTTGCTGACTTGCCGTTGCGAAATGATCAAACTATTAACATCATGAGCTCGTCGAATGCCACATCATATCATCAGTAATATGCTGACATCAAGAACAACGTTTGAGGGAGCCAGTACTGCGCTACCAGAACTACAGCAGTCGACTGCTGCACTGATCCGGATCCAGAACGCATAAAACTGCACGAGACTTCCACTGCAGTTCAATAAGACGGAGAACAGAATACGTCATGAAGCATCCATCCCCATCAGGAATCCAAAATCAAGACCGTGGAATTTGAATTTCAGCTGCTGATTACGGCAGATGTAAGCGTCGGCCCAACTAGTCGTATTTCGCGTGGTCTCCTTATATAGAGCACTAACAATGACGGGGCATTGCTTTCAGATTGGGCAATACTCATTTTTGTATATTACTCTCGCCCGTCTTCGTCGCACACCGCCTCAGGTTTGTTCTCCTCAATAACTCGCGGAATGCTACGGAACAGATTTAAAGCGATCGAGAGTTTTCCCGTGAATTTATCTTTGATGACCGGGTCTGACGAATTGAGCGAAAAAATAAATCCCGAAAAGTGATGAAGAAGACTTTGCCAGTACGACACTAGCGATAGATTTTGCTGGTTTGGAAGCAATATTATAATGTCGGCAAGGGCACCGGATATTTCAAGGAGTTTTGCCTTCTGCATTCGAGTTAACTTCTTTTGATCTGAATCATAATTACGTTACCGTAACTCACCATCCCTGGTCCATGAGCCTCAAAGTTCTGCGGCGCGATATTTATCGTACTGTTTAAGAGATTTCGTACAATATCTGCCGGAAAGGTGAGCGTCATGGTGTTTGGGCTACTGTCCTCAGCCAATGGGCCGTGAACCACTAACAACTGCCATGTGAGCGCCTGCATCCACCGCTGGGTTACTAGAATGTCAACTTTTTGCGTATCGTTCCCGAGTTCGAGAGAGTTGATTTTCATGATTTCGTCGACGCGAAGATGCTGTATTCGGAGAAATTCACGCGAGTAGATGACTGCTTCGGGTCGCTTCCATTTGTCGAGCATTGTCCTGTCTAGGCTCCGGAATATTTTGACGAGATTGATGAATCCGAGGAAGAAATCTGCGTCAACCGCGTTCAAATCGAATGATGGGGGCTTGATCGTGTCTTCAAGCGTGACAGGTAGCTCGTGTTGCATAGCGTTTCCACTGCTTATTAACGATTGTGCTTTAGCGTAGAGCCGTGACAATAACTCACCGTTCAGTGACCAGCAGAAAATAATACAGCATCCTCATTTTCTGCTCTTCTACGTACGGCATTTCTGCATACGTCTCTTCCAAATGCAATCTCAAAACATGTACCGTAGCGATCGCCTCCCTCAAATATAGAAACGACGTCTTATCCCTTCTCACGTTCATGTAGTACACATGCAAAAAGAAAGGCACCAGGATGTCGTTGACATTTGCCTCTTCGGTATAGCCCACAATCGCCTTCACTCTTGTCGACTCCTGTGCAAGCAACTCACTTGAAATTCCGTCCGGCAATGGAGGGAGGTTCAACTGGGCCATAGTTGCCGCGCATACTGCACATATTAAGGAGTAAAACTGCCCGTCCTGATAGTCGTAGTCGATCTTTGTGTACATGTCGGTAAGATCAATAATTGGCCACACGCTATACAATCTCTTCCAATATATATGTATATAGGGCTTAAGAGCCTCTAGACGTATTCTTGGTTCGAAAGTCTGGAACGTAGATGTTGCAGGAACGGTATGAAGAGGATGCGAATTCGAACTCGAGAACAAGACTGGCCCCATTTGTCTCTCAGACAGCAGCGGTGATAGTGCGAGAATGCTCGACGGCAACTCTCCATCCTGGGACAATTTAATCGCCTGTAGTGTTGTAGATCGGAGTTGTTTCGGACCGCTCCTCAGAGGAATCTTAAGATATGAACATTCAAGCGTCGCCTTCAGGCACGGTTTGCACGGAAGTCCACCATCACATTTGACTTTCCGGACGTTGCAGCAGTCGCAGGCACGCTTACGCGGCATTGCTAGACTATTTCGTCTCTGGACTTGGAGACTCAACCAATGCTTTGCTGATTGGTTGCTTGACTAGTTGTTATTGAATTTGCTGAACTGGCATGATGCAGTGAGAGGAGACTTACGAGGACTGAAAGTGGGGAGGCACGCGGGGAAACAAAGTTTGTACTGTCAATCTGTACGATGTTCTTGCGTAACACTCAGTCCGGGACACTAATTTCAAAGTCCTGCAGTCCAGGAAGGTCCTTTTCTTGACCGAAGTCCAATCTAAGTTGCCATGACCAAGAATTAGCAGTTATATATATTGTCCGCGACAAACTCCTCAGGGACTAATGTTATTCATCCGTGAGAAAATCTATGCCTCGTATAATGACTATCAAATCTTATCTCACCTTTTCAGCAACAGACGACCTTTACCTGGAGTAGCGTTGCCTAATTGAGATATTTTAGCGGTGCGAGCCAGAAAATTCATGAATCTCCCCGGCCAATGATCGTCCATGGGACGGCTAGGTGTACTCGGTGTCGCGACCAGACTTGGTTGGAGAAGTGGGGCTGGGTGGAGTATTCCCGAAAACTCCCCGCACCGATCCCCACATTCTAAAGTATGCTGGTGACGAGCATCCGAATTCTACAACAAGCCACCGGAAGGATCAGTTTAATGAGGCAAAATTTGCTATTAATTTTTTGGCAAATGGTCATAGACTTATTTCATATTTCCAGTACATAGGCGATTCTCCAGTCCGCAAGCTACGGGTAGAATTAAGGTAGCTTTTCGGCTACAATACAATGCTGCGCACCGGCCCAAGCCGGCCGGTGCCAAGCCGCAGTGTGCGGATTCTCCGGCCGGAACTGATGATGACGACCTGAAGTCCAGTCAAGGACGGATACGGGCCATGCATCAGTCTATCAGAGAGGCGGCACCATAATTATGTGCGGGGCCGCAACGAGAGCGAAACTTTAATCAAATCGGCTCAAATCGGCTTGAATGTGATGCCGGATGCACCGCACTATCCCCGACTTTGATTTTTGCCTTCAATTTAAGATCAAGTTGGCTGTTGTGTGAACTGACGAAATCTGGGGTCCAGTTGGATGACAAGTTAGCTGACGTGAAGTTGAAGCGTGCAAGAGACCAACTGCATCTGGATGACATACAATGCCAAGAGAAACTGGCCGAAAGTACGACCGAAAGCTGAGTCACTTGGGCAACATTTTGCAGCCGAAGCTAGCTGCTTGTCAGGTCGGCTAATTTTCCGGTGGTGGTGGGGTGTTTGCCTCTCCCAAATTTACATGTAGTTGAAGCGGAACGGCCCCCACAAAGTCTCGGAGCGGCTGTTTTAAACCCTGACCCAGATTTTGCCGGCGTGCTATGCAAAGTCGAAGGCCGAAAATCTCCCCGTCGAAACCCCGCCATTCGCATTTGCACTTTACTAAATTTGGTCTTTCTAACGATTTGAAGGACGTTGTCCCGCTAAGCGGAGAGCGACTAAAGAATCATGCGCAATGCCGCTACTGACAGTTCGTCAACCTCTATAAATGAATGACTGTGTTCCATCTCTGTTCTTAGGATGCCTTGCTCTGAAATATCTATATAAGCGCTCCCTACCCGACAGTTTTCTCCTGTCTTACGGACTTCCTCTGTGTTTGGACGAAGACAAATCTTGTGACTGTTCTATTATTTGTATCCTGTCTGTTCACTATGGTCGCTGTCGTCACGAGCTCCGGTGATGATGACTACAAGGGTCTCAGCAACAACACCAACGACAATTGGATTAAAGACAAAGGACTCCGACGTCTCAATATAGGGATTGCGTTAATGTATGCATCCGCTGCAGCTAATGGGTTCGATGGTAGTCTGATGAATGGCTTACTTGCGTTGCCTGAATGTTTGTTTGCCTCTGATCCCTAATGCGAGTTGCAGATGACCCTGACTCTGATGTTAGTTAGCAAAAATCTGGGTGATGTTAACGCCAATATCCTGGGTCTTATAATTGCTGGCATTTCGCTTGGTGGGACGCCAAGCTTTATTCCTGCGTCTTACTTTGCGGACCACTTTGGACGAAAGGCCAGCATTGGGATCGGTTCTCTCATCATGGTGTGCGCTGCTATCACACAAGCTGCCACCCATGGACGTTGGGCATTCTTAGGTACCCGCCTAATGATGGGCATTGGTTTGGCCTTTGCACAGACAGCTGCTCCGCCTTTGACGACTGAGATTGCACATCCGCGACACCGTGGCGTCGTTACAGCCATTTTCCAAGCCATATGGCACTGGGGCGCCATTGTTTCTGCTGCCGTCACTTTCGGAACCCTACATGTCTACAGCAGCTGGTCCTGGCGTGTCCCATGCCTGCTGCAAGCTTTATTTCCTGCCATTCAGCTGGTAGGTCTTACCATCGTCCCGGAAAGTCCTCGTTGGCTCGTTTCCAAAGGACGCAATGAAGAGGCGTTGCAAGTTCTAGCCCGTTACCACGCAAATGGAGACGCCGATGACAGTCTAGTTCAGTTCGAGTTCAACGAAATTTCCGAGGCAATCGAGATAGAAAAATTCCTGAATAGTAAGACTGGCTGGCTGTCATTTATTTCCACCAAAGGGGCCCGTCGTCGTCTTGCAATCTGCATTCTGGTAGGATTCATGATTCAGTGGGCTGGAAACGGTAAGTCCCTGTCACTGAAGAGTACCTAATAAAAAGACACTAATTTTGCAATCAAGGCATTGTTTCATACTACCTCGCTCCTATCCTCAAAACTGTCGGCGTCACAGATCCAAACCAGCAAGCCGGCATCAACCTTGGCCTACAGGTTTGGAACGCAATCTGTGCAGCTGGCGGAGCCCTAGCCGCTGAGAAGTACGGCCGGCGCCCTCTGTGGTTGATCTCAACCGTGCTTATGCTCATCTTTTTCGTCATCGTTACCGCTCTTTCTGCCACTTTCGCCGAGAAGCAAATCAAAGCTGCTGGAAGTGCTGTCGTGGCGTTTCTCTTCCTCTTTTTTGGATCGTACGACATTGCATACACACCTCTTTCAATTGCCTATCCTGTGGAAATCCTTCCGTTCCATCTGCGCGCAAAGGGTCTTTCACTCAATCTAACTGTCGTTTTTGCGACCGGATTCTTCAACCAATATGTCAATCCTATTGCGTTGGAAGCAATCGCGTGGAAGTTCTACTTCGTATATATAGGGTGTCTTTTTTCGTTTATATTTATTATCTACTTTCTTTTCCCAGAGACTAAAGGACGGACACTTGAAGAAATTGCTTTGGTCTTCGATGGTGCTGAGGCGGCGACAGATGCTCATTACAATTTGCAGGCCGTTAATGGCGGGAAAAACATGTTTCCGCTTAAGCCTGAGGCAGAGCAAGTTGCATAATGTATATTTAGAGTCATCCATCCTCAACATTTTGATAGTGCATCATGTGTTCTCTACTACGCATGCTCTATGTTCGCAGGGTAGTAACGGTCAAGTGCCTCTCGATGTATAGACGCCCGACGTCTATGAAGATGGGCTGAGCTCTAAATTTCATTAACATCATCGAAGCCAATCGAGCCATGAATATATTTGTTACTAGCGTCCAAGGCCAAACTTTTGCAACTTCATGGTCAATATTAGCTGCCCCAAAAGAAGTACAAGCTTGTTGGTCAGAGTTGATAAAATCCTAAGTTAGGGGTCTTCCGAATACTCGTGTTTCATATTTGTTGGCGAATAACGAATAACGAATAACGTAGCAGGCCGTCCACGGAGCGAATAATTGCAGCGAAATATCTGGTTCAATTAGAACAATACATCAATGTACAGAATTGCACTGCCGGTAGTATACAGATATTATAAATATAATAAGACGGAGTATATATATTCAGCAGAGCAATAGGTACGCAGTCACTAACTCTCTCGGTTACTCAGTATGTTGGATGGCTCCCTAATCCTTATTATTAACATTTGACCTTATTTCATTAAGCTACATTATTATTCATTGGGTTCAGGATTCGGAGAAGGTCGATATTAAGCAGGAGACTCCTTCTTGAGCTGTTAAGCGGAGAAATAAGCTGCTGTCCACACATGCAGGTGTGGGCCACTGGTGCTACAGTACAATGCCGACCAACTAGCCTATTCGAGTTAGAAAGCTATTTCCGTGATTAATACTCGAATATTATTCGCAATACTGATCATTTGCGAAAAAAATCATCGAATATTGTAATTCTCGGCATTTGCAAAGAATACGAATATAGTTGATTACCGCGATCATTCGTATTGAACTCGGCGAACCTATTCGCCCCGTAGATGCTAACGATGCAAGGGTGGAACTGCCTGGTTAGCATCAGAAGTTCAGAACGCGATATCGAGTATAACTCTCTTAGATGACGCTATTAATGGTAGAAGAGATCTGTCATTTTGAGTCTGCTCTCTGTTGTACGCCAATTGCATTGCTTACCAGTAATTAGGTGTGGATACGATAGCGAGCAATCGAAACTCCTAATCGTATAGTCTAATGCTATTACAATACGATTGCTTGCAGAACAGAAGTTTACGACTAACTATACGAGGAAGAAATTGGTTGCTCATAAAAATCGTATACCTTTGCACCCAATAACCGTAACCCTGAGGTCAAGCTCTTGAGCTTCCTCAATCAAAGTCCTAGACACTGATTGAGAGGTGATTGCTAGAAGGTGACTACTGTCCTACAAAGGACAGCCGAACTAAACTTGGCAAACTAGCATTTCGGGTTAGGATACATGTGAAATACTAACGAATACGAATAACTATAGAGTATTCGGAACAGCCCTAAATTGGTCAGTAAATCAGTTTTCGTTTATTTGATAGTACCTTACTACTTGGATAACCGGATAGTCTAGAGCTAATTATATGATAAAAATCCCCACTTTTCGGAAGGGATGTATTTATTAGATAAAGACATTCCTTCTTCGGAAGCTCTTTGGTGATTCAGGTCGCCCGCGTTCGAGCCTCTACAACCAAGAAAAACTTTGGCGCTACAATTATAAAGCAAAAGCCAAGCAATCTTTTCAATATATCGCCTTTGGCAAAGGGGACGGACCGGGCGTCCCGAGAATCCTCTTAAGCAGAATAGTACGAGACCCTCAGGAGTCCGCTCCGGATACCAATCCCACTGCTGTCAGCCATGGAGTTAGTGAGAACTCTAAGCTTATCGAAGACGGCCGAGCCATCATTCTCTCGGTTTATTGACCCACCCAACTCCAGTTCACAGCAATACTGCAATGTCTAGAACAATAAGAATTGCTTCGAGAGCCTCAAAGATGGCGGTTACTCAAAGTGAGATAGTGGCAGCATCTCTGAAAGAGCATTTCCCAGACTACGAGTTTGAGATAATTACAAAAACTTCATTGGCCGATAATTTTCAGGATAAGCCGTTGTATGCCTTTGGAGGGAAGCCCGTATGGACTTCGGAACTTGAAGAACTACTAGCATCTACTGGAGCTGAATCTGTCGATATGATCGTGCACTCGCTTAAGGGTATGATAGAATACAGCATTGTTAGGAGCTTCAGCTAAACAAACAGATGTCCCGACAAATCTTCCGGACGAATTTAAAATAGGTGCAGTTCTAGGAAAATCAGGTAAATTATACATTTTATTAAAATATTAACTGATCCGGACTCAATATTTTCGTTAGACCGTCGAGATGCTCTAGTGGTCCGATCAGGCCTCCCATACAAGACGTTGGCGGAGTTACCGGCAGATAGTGTCGTTGGAACATCTTCTGTTCGGAGAACGGCACAGTTACGTCGTAGGTTCCCACACCTTCAAGTCAAAGTTATACGAGGAAATGAGTAAGTACGGAGTTATATTCCTTGGCTTAGGCTGGTTTCGTCTGACTGCACTGCTGTTAGCAATACGAGGTTAGCCAAACTGGACGATCCAGAGCAGGGTTATACTTGCCTGATTCTCGCAGCTGCTGGACTGCTACGACTTGATTTAGGGGATCGAATTACAGAATACCTTTCGTTTCCGCATTTCCTATATGCCGTTGGCCAAGGCGCTCTGGGTGTCGAGATAAGGAAAAATGACGAATTTGCACAAAGCCTCTTGGACAAAATCAGGGACGTTCCAACCACTCTTGTATGCACAGCGGAAAGGAGTCTGATGAGAAGACTTGAGGGTGGTTGCTCTATTCCTCTCGGTGTTGAATCGATTATTTCTCCTGATGGTGTGGTTACAATTGAGGCCTGCGTTACTAGCATCGATGGGAAAGAGGCGGCGACAGGCAGATTGATAAGAACAATCAAGACTGAAGAGGAGGCGGAAATGTTTGGTGAGGATCTTGCTCAATCGATGATATCTCAAGGGGCTGGTACGATTCTGGAGAAGATCAAAGAATTCAAGCTTGGTCAGCGTTGAAGTGATCGCGAGTCCTTCCTAAGGTGTTCACTACTTGACTACAAGCCCACGCTGATTACAGAAAGGGCTCATTAAGAATGTTGACCGAAGTAGTGTTTGTAGTAGTACACGAAACTTTAATATAGAGTATTTGTCCTAACCTGGCCATTGAAATGTTCACGCGCGTTCGCTATATGATAGCGATACATGGTGCTCGGACATCTGAATAGATGTATGTGACTTCGTCGTTGCAGTTGGCTACTCCGACGGCTTCAGACCAGAGTTGGAGGTCCTAAGAATCGATAGAAAACCGTTCCTTCCAAGTCATCGTCGACAGTTTGGAAGCGCCAAGTGAAGCGTCGTGCGGTCGTTGTCCACAAATGTCCTCGGTTGTTGCTAAGCTAGTTAACGAGGCATATAAATTAAAGTTGTATGCAACTAAATTTCGACACCCCGGATTTCAAATCAAATTTAGTAGAATTTTTGTCATCGTGAAAAATATTGCTGGCCAGAGGCCACTATTTAAAATTTCTACTAGTGTGATTAGTATTTCTTAGTGAAGGGGAATAGGGGATAAAAATTTTGTATCTTCTTAGAGATTCCTTAAATAGTTGGAGTTGGCTATATAATTTCCAATATCTATGTGCACTGGTGCATAGAGGTGAGGTCCACTATTTGCAAACACTGGCCTATCAGCGGGACGGGCGCTTGAAGGCATTTTGGGGACTTACATAAAATGTATTGTAATCTAAGAACGAGAAAATACAAATAAAGTGACAATGGTTCTCGACCAAAAAACAAGAACAAGACATCTTCAAGTAACACAAAATAATAAAAGACTCACTATTTATATGACGAAGTACCCCATTTTGATATGCATGTAAGACTTATCAATAATATCCATTCCCTTCCGCGTATCCACATCAATGATTTCGTCACCGTGATCGCAGCATTCTAAAAGCGACCATATATTAGCAGCAGGACTGGCACGCATTCGGCACAACATATCAATTATATGGCAAAGCTGAATCGGCGATATAAGGAGACTGCTCATTAGAGCCGCCCCAGGTGTCCTTCACCGATTGCAATACGTTGCCGGTTGTGATTGGAACAGGAAGTGGGGCCCATGTCTGGGAGTTCAAGTATCCAGGAATGGAGCTGTTCGCATAAAAGCCAGTGGTATCAACCTCTTTATTGTGGAAATGGGTAACATTCGCAACGAGTTGGAAGACGTTGGCGCCGACATCGTTTCGCCCTAGGCTAGGGAGACCCCAATTCCGAGAGACAGTCGAGATACAGGAGTAATGAGTATAGAAAGTGTCGTCAGTTGTTCCATGGAGATTTTTGGGAACTGCACCACCGAGAAGGATGCTAAAGACCTAGGCCAATGTCAGATACATTAAACGAGGAGCGAGAAATGGCAGATGTACCCGGTTTCCAATTGCCTTAGTCCCATTTTCATCGAAAGTCAAAAGTATAAGGGTGTCCGACATGAAATATTTGTTGTTCAGCAACGGCTGCAGGAAATCAATCGACCAATTTCCGGCGAAGGTGATACCGGTGTCGTGACCATCATTAGTCATATTTGGTGTCATAAAGGACTTCAATCCTGTTAGTTGCAAAGCGCAATATAAGAAAGGAATAGTACCCATTGAGGAAGTTTATGATTGCTCAAGTCCTTGGCGAAAGACGTAAAATTTTTGATGTTGGAGAGACGGGCCTCGCTACTGGCAATAGAGTCATAAATCACCAAAGGACTATCTCATCAGTATTTTGTACATCATCTGTGCAAATGGACGTAGACTCACTTGTGCTTCCGTACGTAATCGCTGGCAAAGGTCTGCTGATTGGAAAAATTGAATCCTTGGAAACCTGCATACGGGGCGTCTTCCTGGTATTCTGCCCAGGAGATATGCTTTGTGTCGAGAAGATCAATCACAGTAGAGATATTGGCCGGCACGCGCTCAAAATTATCACTGTTAAGACCAAAGTAGTCACCACCGACCGCAGAGATATAGTTGGGCTCTGACGGATGGGTAGATGCCCAGTAGTTTGAGAGCGTGATGCCCTGTTTGGCCAATGTTTGAAGATTGGGATCGGCAGCCGCTTTCTGTTGTTGCGTTAGACGGAGAACTAGTGGGACGAATAAGGAATCTCACGGTGTAGTCGGTGTTTTCCAGCCTGGTACAGAGTGTAAGACGAATCATGCGGTCGCTATATAAGAACGCACATTACATACCAGATCTGAATAAACCGATTGAACGCCGCACCATTAACGTTACTGGTCAATTCGCCGACTGGCGCAGTGGCAGCAGCTTCTTGAATTTCCGTTAAAGAGGGCTTAATGGTCGAAAAAGTGATGGGAGTTTGAGCTGCGACGCTCGAGGCGAACACAATCAAAACAGCGAAGGAGATCATCTGACACATCATTTGTAAAAGACCGATACGACGCAGGACAACGTTCGATTCCAAAGATGATAACCGCCTGAAACCGTCCTTTTAAATAATTGTCATGGGTATGGGTCCCCAGTGCGGGAAAATGTCTTTCGTGCCATGTAATTTGATATGCAATCTTTTGACGACCCCGTACATGTACTATGCCAACGCCAAATGGCACGTCGGAGTCGGTTGCTGTTGCACGGGGTCAGCATCCCTCGACAGCATTGGGCGAGAACAGGAGATATTAAAAGTTGCGTAGGGAGAGGCAAGGGTTGTTTGCCAGCTCTAAGCCCGAGTAGGAACAGCCTGACAAAAATGTGACTCGCCAGAATTGAGGGATTTTTTCCTTTATTTTTCCGAGGCTATTAATGAGGGATTTTAATTCTTTACTTTATGGTTATATAGTTTCCTTTAAATTTTTTTGCAGATTAGAGGCTCACTCACCAATGAGGTACATTTGTGAAAACACCGGTTGTCGGTGTAACTTTTTCAACAAACCGAAACACAGAATGGTAAACGAGTGCTACATATTGTATGGCGTACGAGTAAGTAAGCAGAGATAATTTTTTGATATTGAGGATGTGGGGAGACCAAGAAGGTGGGGAGACCAAGCATATCCGCTGAGCGGGAGTGGCGCTCACGAGCCGTTACAAGCTTGTCTGACGTGCAGATCAGACCCTTGTCTTCGATCCCTGTCGGCTAGGCGCGCGAGCGTTGCCGTGTTGCGCAAGCCACCCGCGCAACTTAAGCGAGCACAAGAGGTTGTTGGCGTACCGTGCCTGGAAAGCATTTCGCACGGCTAACCCTGCGAATTTCACAGCAAGTCCTGAAACAGCCACCGGCGCCGAAAGAGTACAGTTGCAGGTACCGTACCTTTGATTGCTCGCCGCTTAGTGCGGCATCCCCGAGCATGCAAGACGGGACAATTAAGGTTATCTCCATATTGTAGCTAGGGGTGTTCAAGAAAAAAAGTTTCGTTATTCGTATTCGCATGTTCGTAACGAATAAACCCGAAACGTCGTATGCGAATAACCAATATTATTATTCGTAAATTGGCGTCGAGACTAGTGTAGTAAGGAAACAATTTATGTCAGCCATTTCGCATTTATCACGCGTCGTTTGAACGCGTCGTTTCTTTCCCATTTTCATCTCCTCTTGCGTTCCCTGGAAGCCGAACTTTCCGTCGGTCGTCAACTCCTCGTCAAGAGTCACAATCTCTTGCTCAGAGCACTTTGCATAGTCATCGAAAGGTGGACAAACTTTTACACCAATTCTCGAATTGCGGAATGAAGAAGTTAGCCTTTGAGAAGTGATCTCTGTGTTGGGTCATCATTGCGCCTCGTACTCCTGACTGTCCCTGGAGCTATTCTATTGGCCCCAGGTTCCAGGTTCCAGGGAACACCAGAGCCACAGAGCTGCAGCTGTATGTAGGATTTGATTAAATTTGACGAAAGGTAGCTCCTGGGCAGAATCGGTCCGGCGCAAACCTAAATCGGAAAATTTTGAAACCAAACTTTGTCGGCCGTCCGAGACATGACAGAGTGAAATAGGAAGTACTAACTTTTACGACAATGAAGGGTGTTCGGAAGAGAGTTTTTACTCTTTTGGCTGCACTGTCCGGGTAAATCGGATGGCGATCAAAGATCCCGTCGGACCTTGCTTTATCTAGTCAGAGAGTCATGGACGCCCACATGAAGTCATATTTAAGTCCCATTGGCGCCCGAGCGCCCGCTTCCATGAAGTCACAGCGACGGTAGGTATTGGACGTCAAATTCTAGTTTCGAGGTAGCTCCTGGCTGCACGCGTGCTCTAGGTGCTTAGAGGAAGGAAGGATCCACGATACACACAACAATTATAAACAATATGGCTCGGCATGCATTTCCTTATGTCACTGCAGAGACTAGAACTCTAGTATCAATAAGTCGGTAGTTTTTTTCCTTTAGATATGCGTTGTGCTTCAGTAGATTCCAGTTCGATTTGTCGGTAAAGTTTTGGCGTCGGGGACATGCGCAGATGGCTAAAAAGTGATGGGGTAAGCCATTTCACTTCTGGTCAACTGGGTGCACCTAGATGGATGGCAGACAGATACTCACAGAATGCAACATGCAGCGCAGCAAGTAAATGCAGAGGGAATTGATTTCTGTATTTTGTTGGTGATTTGACGAATGATCGGAGTAGAATCCCATTTATGGTGTTGTTGGAAAAGGTGCTGCTTATATGTTTCGCTGGTTCAGCTACGAAATACAAGCGTTCCAGGACACATTCCCAAAATTCAAAGCCAATGTCCTTCACTTTCGGCAAGCATAATATCAACAGTATCAGTATCGGGACACTCAAGGAGTTCATCGCCGACTATAATGTCAGTGACCACAGCGGCGCTTTCTCTCACAATGGCTATCGATTCATTTATGTTGAACTCAGTCACATTGATCAGCAACTTAACCTAGTTCGCGCGCAATACTAGTGCCGAGTAGAGCTGGTTAGAATATAAGCTAGAGTCGGCGGCCAGCAACGATGAAGAATAATTGTATCGGACCACCATCTTCCGTTTGAGTCCACAGAGGACGAAACGGACTCGTACTGGACATTTCCCCAATCGAGTTCGAGGGAGATGCTTGGACTTAATTAAAAAGTATAACGTTCATTGTATTCTGGTTGGTCATTTACATGAAACGAAAAAGATCTACGATAACTGGCAGCTCATTCACGATTTATGTCATAGCAGGCACGGGACAGCCAGGTTTTTGACAATGGTTTCGGAATGGTTGCTATTAATTTTAGCTGCCAGTCTCCTGTGCTTCGCTCTCGAATCCCATTTGCACCACAACTGAATCTGCTTCCGTTCAAATGACTCCTTCCAGAAGCTCTCATTTGTCTGCACGTGCGGTACTCTATCCCGCAGACAAAGAGTCAGCTACGAGTGTTATCCAATACTACGCTGCAGCAATTGTACGAGTAGGCCTTTCATAAGTGAAGCCCTTAATCCATTTAGTGCCTTGCGCAACGCAGAATTCTTCTGCGTGAAATCGTCTTAGAAATCGAAACATACGAGAGGGGCTGGCGTTCACTGCAAGAGCGGTGGCTCCACGGTGAGGATCGAGAGACGTGGAGGACCCGTTAAGCGAATTCCGCTCGAAATTCGGCAATTTGCTGAAACGAAGTGGAGTAAACCCGAAAATGTCTGTTTTAGGTGAAGAAAAGGGGGCTTGAGGCAAATGACGTTGGCAGTTTCGTATGCCATGGTGGGAATTATTTCACGGAATTATCGATCGTTTCACGGAATTATCAATCGCTCATACCAGGAAGTCGATTATTTATGACAAGTACAACACGTTTCACCACCCAAGGTGGCGTGAAAGAGGGTACGAGACAAACAATCAAAAGTGGAAATAGTCATGGAACGTCCCTGCTGATGCAGGTGAAATATGTACTTTATCGCCTACATAACTTAGTCCAAGTCTAATCTCGTACCAATTAGGGAAACAAAGCATGCGCCTCGGTGCATTTTGAGCGATTGTGGTGTTTTCAAAGCACTTGACTGTAAATCAAATACTGTGGCTACAAGTGCTTTGGAAACACCACAATCGCTCAACATGCACCGAAGCGCATGCTTTGTTTCCCTAATTGGTTTCTGACGAGCTAGCAGTCTTTAGCGCAGTGTTACATTGTTGTAAATTCATCAGGTGAGCAAGAACAAGAATACAAGCTCTAGAAATTTGAATGATCAGACTCTATTGTCGCTATATGTGATGCCAGTCTAAACCCAAAGTCCTATGCAAAGTACAGTAAGAAGAAATGCCAAAAAGATCCAGAACATTTTACTTCCTCTGAATCTTCTTATGAAGAACATGCTCTTTCATAAACAGACTCGATATTCCTGCTAGAAGAGAGAGAAACGTGACTGTGTACAAGACCGAATGAACAGCGTCGAGGAAGCACAATGTCACATCCCTCCTCCATTCACTGGGAACATTCACTATCTCGTCTACAGAATCTTGAACCAACCGAATGACTTCTTCGCTTCCTGGACCAGTGATGCGTTCGTTGAGCTTCGCAGCAAGGGTGTTCGAGAAAATGGCAGCTGCAATGGCAATTCCGAGTGTAGAGCCGATAGAACGGAAGCCGTACGCCACGCTGGTACAGACCGCCTGAAGTTCGTAAGGCACTGACGCCACTAATCCGATTAACGTCGTAGTAAAAAAGAGACCACTACCAAAACCTTGAGGGAACAGTAGAAACGAGACTAGTCGCTGAGGTGTATCCAATCCAATGGTAGAAAGAGCGATCATGCCAAAAAAAAGTATCACAGCTGCTAAGGCCGAAGCAGGAAAATAGCGGCCACTTCTCGAGGTGTAGTAACCAGCAGCGAAAGATCCAGATGCAGTACCAACGAATTGTGGGATTAAGACAGTCCCAGATGTTGTTGCGGTGACGCCCTTAACCGCAAGCATATAAATGGCTATATAGAAAATGTTGGTGTAGTAGCACATGTTCAAAAAGAAGCCAGTGAACGTCGACCCAGCTACAGACCGGTTCTGGAGGAGCGAAAGATCAATGACGGGCTCAACAGCGACGAAAAGTTCAATGTAAGTGAATATTGATAGAACTACGGCCGCGCAAGCCAGACTTCCGATAATGAGGGGATGCATCCAAGGGAAGTATGTCCCACCGGCACTAACCCCAAACAAGAATAAACAAAGACCACAGATAAGTGTGGCAGCGCCCAAAAAATCTATACGTTTTAGGAGATCTTTATCGAATTCGACCTTCGGAAGCTGTAGGTTGAGCTGAATGGCGGTAATAGACATAAGTATTATTGGTCCCTGGATGACAAACGTCCATCGCCAGCCGAATGCCTCTGCAAAGACTCCCCCAACGACTCCACCCGCGGCAGCACCTGCTCCATAAATGACGTTGCCTATTCCTTGGAACAGCCCACGCTGTCGGAGAGGAACTATATCACTAAGGATAATCACACTCATGGTGAATAATCCTCCTCCACCACATCCAGCGACAACTCTTGCTGCAACGAGAGCCCAGAGATTTGGAGCAAGGCCACAAAGGACAGATCCGGCACCAAATAAAACCTTAATTCGAGTTAGCTAAACATCACAGAAATGGTGATTCAAGATACACATACGTTGCACATCATCAGGACTGGTTTTCGGCCGAAAATATCCGATAGTTTTCCATATAAAGGTAGGAAAGTCGCCTGTGCAATCAGATAACCAGTTATAATCCACGAGACCGATCGAAACTCGTGGAATTCGGAAGCAATCTTAGAAGTCAAGGTCGCAACAATTGTGCCGTCTACTGCCGCCAAGAATACGCCGACTTGAAGTGAGAAGAAAATAGTCAACAGCGCTCCAAGTTTGAGCACCTCCTCTTCATTTTCGTCTGCTTCTTCCTCAGCGTCGTTTAACTGACCCTCGACATCTAGCAGCTCATCTCGCTCCGTAGCCTCGTCGATTTCTAGCTCCGTTATTTCTGAAGTCATGCTGACCGCGAAGCTTTGCTTGTGAATAATTAGATTTGAGAGTCTCAACAAGAGATAAAGGAAAAGTAGGCAAGACTAAATTAATTATGCACTTGGATTTGAGAGGTTCATAAAGATTGAATCGTGTAAAGCCCACTAGCAAGCAAGCATGACATTGACAGATAAAGTCTGCAGGCGAGACGGGCGCGGCAGTTGAACTAATGAATGCGTAATAACTGTGGCGCTAACGAGAACCTCTGAGTCACCGACAATCGGCTTCCGCCCCCCTTTCCGGAAGCCATTAGTTATTCGGGATTGCCGGCGCAAAAATCCCGAATCGTAAAATCTTCAATAAGCATATATCAAATTAGAAGGGGAATATTCAGTATTTGACAATATAATAGGAAATCTCGTGCTCCTGGACCTAATTATCATTATCGCTAGTCGGGTCTGGTTTAAATACATTTGACGTTTAGTCCCGATGTGAGCGATGACCGATAGGCCCGAAGGCTGATAAGGTTATCACTCGATTTTGTACATAGTATCAAATGACCCGTAGGGTTCCGCCCTGAAAGACTGCATGCAACGCTCCATTCTCGGTATGGTGCCTAATTCCTGTTTAACTACATCCTACGTCAGACGCGGTATATCTTACCATCTCCCGTCTTTATAGTCATTGCGACGATGTGTGCACTTCGTGTGGTGCATTGGTTCATGCTCAGACTGTCAGACATACGCTAGCCTACAGACAATGTCCAGTAAATTAGAAGGGTTAGACTGTTTGAAATATGGCCGATTGGGTTAGGGTTGTCGGTTTTAGTCTTTAGGCACATACTAAAGACTTAGGCTGTGTTTGGATTCGTAATATTTTCCACTTAATTTTTTAAGTGGAAAATAAGTGAAGTAATCCAAACGCGACGTCACTTATTTTTACAAAAAAATAGTAAAAAATAATTGCCCATACAAAAAAAATAAGTAGGTCTGAGCTACTTATTTCTACTTGATTTTCCCTAGTTACCTCTACAACCTACTTTCAACCCGCCTGCAACCTTTATTAATTTCCTCACGTCTACAACGTACTTTCAATCCAATTCCGCACCCCTTAAATGGATAGCGACAGCGACAGCGACAGCGAGATCATCCGTGACGCCGCAGTACTCTCGGCTCTAAACCTATATTACGGAAAGGGTGAGCTTGCGGACACGACGCTTGCGACAATGCCTTACGGAAAATATATTGCCGAAGGCGCAAGCCACTTCTCGCCCAAGGTTCACAAGCCACCATAAACTAGTCTCAATATTATTGCTTTACGTATTTATATTTGTTAGTCCTATCCGTGGATATGACTAATCGATATTGCCTAATCCGTATCCGTATCCACGAGGGATATCCAAGGATATATCCGTTATCCGTCTATCTGTGCCGATGCCTATGATAGCATAAATCTTTCAATAATATTCTCTTTACATATGCCGGAGACAAAAGCACATCTTAGTCGTGTGTTATATTAGATGCTTAAACTTGTGTGTCATGTTAACTTCATAAACTGAAGCGGGAAACCACCCTCTTGTTTGCACCAGTCAGTCGAGATTGTAGTAAAACCCATGTTCACCAGAGGCTTTAGTGAAAGCAGAGTGGTCTTGAATAAATTTGTCAAGTTCTTCCAGGCGCTTAATGCTCACGTTGCAACAAAACTTTTGAACATTACGTTTCATCGCAAAACGCGATGCTGCTTATTCCATCAGTCGCCTTGTGCTTTCCAGTTTCCACAATATGACTCAGAGATTCAACTTTATAAGATTATTGGCGTAAAGTGGTGGTGATTTCAAAATGCGAGATGGGCCTGATCAGCGAAAAGATACGAATAAGGATAAGTGTTCCCTGGTTGGGAAATATTGGCCTTATGAGCTCGCCAGTCGCTTCGCGTTCTACACACCGCCGTCGCCGTGGCGGGAGGGATGTCCGGACTTCTGGCAAGTCTGGTCACTCAATATCTCGATTGTGCTTGTGGGATCGCTGGGTGGAGTGGCTTCTCTTACTATTCACGTACACAGATCATCGACGGCGTTGGTTCTGCTTTGTGGGATGCATTCTTTGGTCCTTCATGGCCGATTACCCGTCTAACACTCGTTGGCTTACCCCGCAAGAGCAACTACTGGCCGCGCAGCGTCTCACTTATGACGGTGTTGGCATGGCAGAACTCCTGAGTTGGCTGCGCTTCGGATGGTCTAACCCTGATCTGTTGACAGGTGCTAAGGACATCGCGCTCGATATATCCGTTTTCGATGCTGTGGATTGCGGCGAACACGCAAGCCTAAAATAGTTACCCGAGTGTTCATCTGATATATCACTCCCAGGCTAAGCACTGTTGTTCGCGGTTGTCGATCTTGGCGTATCGCTGTTGCACGCGCACGTGACGTCTAACCGTTGGATATCGCGGACTTCCCAGAACAACTGAGTCCATTTTTCCAAAGCAGTAAACAATATGAGACTGTGAGAGCAAGATGTACACACTTAGGTAATGGAGAAATTCGAAATATCAAGTTGTCAGGTTGGTGAGCGGCTATCTGTTTACTTATGCCAGCCGTCTTCTAATTGGTGCTAAGGGGAGTCTCTGGCCAGCGCAGTTTTGGGTCAGGTACTCCATCCTGCATGGGCTAGGGTAGATGGTGGGTTTAAGGGTTTGGGCTCCGACCACTTTCAAGGGTCGTTTTGGGAGACGGGCACCAAAGTTACCGCGCACAATGCAATTCTGTATCGCGCTGCGGACTAGTAGTGAATGGAACTGGTGGAGTATGAGATTACCACTAATTTCCGGGCAAAGTGTTTTCCTTCCGTACTTACTAATTAATTAACGTGGCGTCCTGTCATGTGCTGACGATACCGTGACTACGGCCTAAAGTGGGTTTACGCGGGCGCCAAAATTTCAAGTTTTGCCGATTAAAATCTAATTTTGGCGCCGCAAAGCTGACAAGGTTTCAATAGTCGAAGCTTATTTCTTCCCCTTCCGCTAGCCATTTTTTGGCATTCTATCTGGGCCAAAGATCAGCTCTGCTGATTCCGATCTCACGTCCAAACTTACCTGCCAGTGCTTAGACTAATCGGGGTCAAGCAACATGTGTCCACGGGTTGCGGTTACTAGAGCGTTTTGTAGCTTGCTGACAAATGCTCAGTGAGAAATGCTCGCTGACAAATGCCCAATCAATTTTTCCCTTTCCTACTGTATAAATATCTGTTGTATATGTTCCAACCTGGCAGAAACGTCATCGATGACGGCGCATACGATTTGGAATACTCACGCACAGACACACAGCATTTTCTTCCAATTTGCCCCAACAGCATCATCTTGCCTTTCAAGTCATGGCCCCAGCCGTCATTGTTGTTGGAGCTGGAGGTAATCTCGGTCCTTCAGTCGTTCGGGCACTGCTGGCGCACAGGGGAGACTTCCGAAGTGTAGCCATCTTAGCTGCCCCGGAAAAGAAAGTCAAATTCGTCGACTTTGAGTCTCAAGGAATGGAGCTGGTGCTAGGCGACTACACGGATTCGAATTCTTACAAGGGTACTCACTGATCGTCTATACACTTTTGGGAATTCATACTGACGTGACCGCGCTGTAGGATTCGACGTGGCGATACTTCTGGCAGGCAATGATATCATGAAATTCCAGCTCCAAATGATAGATGCAGCAATCGCGGCCGGAGTCAGGCACTTGTATCCCTCAGAGTTTGGCGTTGATATCTCTCAGGGTCCTTTCCTCTCCGAGCGCTACTTCAGAGACAAGCATCTTACACGTGACCATCTTCGGTCTAAAGCTAGGGAAGTGCCTGGACTTTGCTTCACATACATTATTATAGGCGTGTTTGGAGAGACTTTTGCCTTGTCGCCGGTGTTTGGAGTTGACCGAGAGAAGAAAGAATTCTACTTCTATGGAGATCCAGAGACTGAGAGATCTTTTTCTTCTATGGCTGAGTAAGCTGCCCACTACATTTTGCTTTGGCATACTTCGACTCTAATCAATGTGCAGTACCGCTAGATACACCGTGGAATCAATCTTGATACCATTGGAGCCAGGAAAACAAGAACGCACTTTGCGAGTACCTAATGGTAACTGGAAGGTCAAAGATGCAATCAAGATCTTGGGAGAAATTGAAGGAGTACAATACGCTTGCAATATTAAGCCTCTCAAGGAGGCTAGGGAGCTTCAGGAGAAGTCTCGTCAGAGTGGAGACACGAGTGAGGAACTCGCTTTTTCACTGAAAGCTTTGTTTGGAACTCCATATGCTACTGTCCCGAAGCCCTGGGATAATGACAAGTTCTCATTTGCTCCAATGACTTTGAAGGAGATGTTTAAGAGTTTCTTTTAGATCTTACTGGTTGGTATTACAGTGGCCCAATTTTCTCAGCTCAAGATAACTTTGGACCAAGTACGGGTATTTCAAGGTAAAAGCAACAGTACTATTATTCTAGTCTCAAAATATTCATTGCTTGTCGATACTTTGAACTATGTTTCAGTGCAACCGCCTCATCTTACCAACGACTAGAACCATCGAATCCCGATGCCACGCATTAGGGTCTCCAGCTTGTGAAGTCCTCATACAAATTGTGAAAACTCTTGATATAGCTGGTTGGTCCCTGCAAATGGTTCTGGGGCTTACTCTATGCCCTCGAACGTACCAATGAATCACTCGAATTGCTTCCTAGTTCCCCTCATTGCTCTAATTATATGTTTGCACACGAAAGCTCTATTCCTCTCTCTTTGATTCCTTCTGCAATTACGGTACACGCTAAATCTGAATACATCGCGATTCGGGTCATGGCAATATCTATCATTTAATTAGTAACTACTTATCTACTTATTTAAATTTAACTACAAACTAATATAGTCTATAATAGATGAACGAGTCTGTGAAGCCTAAGTCTGGGCTATTTCTATTTAGCTATCACTAAGGGGATTAATGAGAGAGACTTAATTATCTTAGTCTTAATCAATTATTAATATAATTAATCTTTAATAGCCTTATGTGGTTTTCATTCTTTCCATAATAATAAAGGCACTGTGTCCTACTCAGTAGGTCACCCCGACGCCATATTTAGAATGCAACGACTATTGCATCTATAGAGTCTGAAATTTTACATGCCGCATCTCAATGTGGCTGGCTCCACTAGTAGCCAAATGTACGCTATCTGCGACTTCCTTGGTCATCATAGCCTTCGCGTGCGCACCAACAGACGACCATCCAATTGCAGCCAGATATGCTTTTCCTTTCTCTTCCCCATCCTCCTTTGCCAGGTCTTCATCAATGAAGCCGTGAGTGATAGCTAGGCAGCCTTCAGCTTTCGCCAAGAAGGACAAGAATTTGGTGATATCGGTCTCAAACGAAGCCGAAAGTGAGTAGAACGTCGACAATTCAACAACGGGGGTGCCCAGCACGGCCAACGGTGGGTGAGGACTGAAATGAACGTGATACATAGAAGGGGGCCCTACGAGTACTGGTTTCAAGATGCCCCCAACGGCCTGGAAATCAGCTCCTGATGTCTCGAATTTCCTGTGGGATTCAAGACTATCCCAGTCTGCAGTATTGGATTAGTTTCCGATTTGAGTATTACATTGATGGATTCGGTACGTACCAATAAATAGCTGTGCTTTGTTTGTTGATTCCTCCCACCGTCCCCAATTTATGCGCTGAAAGCCTTTCTGCCTGGCGAAGATCTCGAAAATGTCGCGCAGAGGCTGCTCAATGGCAGCGCCTGACCTAAGATTCAAGATCACAATTGCCGTAACTGGAGCAGACATTGGGAACAGATTTCCCGAATGATAGTATATTGGCGTCGATTAATAGCGATGTGACCGCTAACTCCAGGAGTTAGCAGGGTTGAGTTATATGGCTCCCAAGACTAAAGATTTCGGCTGCATTTTAAATTCGATGTAGCTTATTCAGCTGATAGTGTCACGAGTTGATCGGCATCTTGCCATCAATTTACCTCTGTCCAGGATGATTGGCTGCTGGGGGACATTACAGCTTCGAGATGCAGGCTTGTTACCAATCCCCCTTTAGGAAATCTTTGCGAACCAAAATTTTAACGGAGGGAAATAGCCAAGAGACCGAAAACCTGCATCATGGTAGTTGCCAAAAACTGCTTTTAGATGTTCCAAGTGTACAATGTCGTTGGAGTGTTGTGACAATCCACTGGTACTGCCGAACACGGGTTGAAGTGATGATTGGTCACGCAGAGATTTCCAAATGGGGAAATGATGCAAAAAAACTGCCGCACAGCGCCGCATCCTGCACAATCGGGTGGTTCGCTTTGTCTGTCCACCCAAAGTACGACTGCCAGTTCTTGACCAACTTAAACTATCTGCCATGCTTAGAATTATTTCCGCTAAACATAATGCTCCTAACCCTAGCCCTGACGGTGCTTAGAAATCATGTCAGACCCTGATTCTGGTATCTTTCTATAAAAGAAGATGGTTTCTCGTTCAACTTACGTTCGCTTGCTCGTCGCGTCTGACTCGACATAATCCAACAATAATCATTCCACACTGCCTGCAACTGAGTCGTGCCTCATGAAAGTTCTACTTGTATTTGCTCATCCCGAACCGCGTTCGTTTAACGGTGCTCTGCGAGACGTCGCTGTCGAGGAACTCATAGCGCAGGGCCATGAAGTTCAGGTCTCTGACCTTTATGCCATGCGCTGGAAGCCGGAGATCGATCGCTCTGACTTCCCTAACGTCGCCCCAGGGTCACAATTGCAAGTGTCGGCAGCGTCCGGGACATCGTTCGCCAACAACACCCTAACTGACGACGTCAAAGCAGAACAAGAAAAGCTGCTGTGGGCAGATATCCTGATTCTTCAGTTTCCCCTTTGGTGGTGGTCAATGCCAGCGATCCTTAAAGGGTGGGTTGATCGCGTATACTCGTATGGCTTTGCTTACGGAGTCGGCGAGCATAGCGACAAGCATTGGGGAAACCGCTTCGGCGAAGGCATCTTTTTAGGAAAGCGGGCAATGCTAATCGTGACAATGGGCGGCTGGGAAGAACACTACTCGGCTCGGGGCGTCAACGGACCGATAGACGATCTCCTGTTTCCAATTAATCATGGAATTCTTTATTATCCAGGATTTGCCGTTCTGCCCCCATTTTTACTCTATCGAGTACACAAGCTCGATGCGAAGGGTTTCGACCTTGTCGCGGATCGTCTGCGCGACCGTATGCGGACATTAGCGACGACAAGTCCTATTCCATATCGCCGTCAAAACGGCGGAGATTACTTAATCCCAAGCCTCGAACTCCGCCCCGGTTTGGAAAACCCGAGCGCAACTGGTTTCGCACTCCACTTACGCGATTCAGAAAAATGAATTAAACGATGGAATATGCAGATCAATCCTCTTGCCATTATCTGCACGCTTTACGCGCTCTGGAATACCATTGGCAGTCTAGGTACATTAACATTCATCGTCTGTGTAGTTATAGTATAGAGTATAACAGTACATGAGAGAATGAAGACAAAACAACTGACCCCTTGGTTGTGTTTAAAATCTTTGCTAAATTCTTACCTTATAGAGAGAAGGCGTGTTTTACACCTCACTTTAGGGAGTCATACTGGACAACACGAGTTAGAATTTATTTGAACTGAAGGTTCATTTATAATTTGCGACGAGTGAAAAAGCCCACATAGCCGCAGAATCACAACACATTGTGCTGATTTTGTGCGTATGCTCTACCGCCATTATCCCCAGAAGCCGACGATCACTGGATCTCGACTCGTACCTGCAAAACTGGGACCATGACAAATCTTTGTGCCACGCATTTGAGCCGCACATCACTCATGGAAAAATAATGCCTAAGTTGCTGTCCAACGCTTGGTAGTTAAGTTAGTTTACCAGTCGTGCAATATTGACAAATTCCCGCGAAACGCTGCATGCATCGACATCACTTTCCCATCATGCATTGCCTCCCACATTGGATTCGGCGTTTTAGGGCTGGACACGATACGATATCAGTGTGTGCAGTGGTATGAGTCATATTGCAATACATATTACCATATATGATATCATATCAAACCCATATGATATGATATGATATGGCCCTGATGATATGACCATATATAACCATATAACCCTGAGCCCTTAAACGTTATATCTATGACCGAAGCGTAGAAGATACCTTAATTAAGGCTATGAAGATGAAAGAAGCCAACACAGGGTCAGGGTCAAGCCAGGGTGAGGGTTAGGGTCAAGAGTCTAACCCTGACCCTCAAGTCGTAGTTGGGTAAAGATAGTACGGTAGTTTCTGCTGATAGTGCTCTCGATACAACCTTGTCTGACACAACTGAAGAGAAATTGTAAAGCTGGACTTCTTTCAGTCCGCATGTAACAGGGTATTGCGTTTTTCAAGTGTTAAAATTGTAAATATTGATCACGTGATTCATATTGGTCATATATATTACCATAAGTCAATCATTTAAGTTAATTCATTTTATATTTTAATGGAGAAAATGGAATTTGAAGGGCAGTATCTAACTTTTGCTCCCTAACCCTTAGTGGCGATCCCAGTACACTACAGCATACTGAAAAATCCACCCTGGACCATTTCAGGGTAACTGGGTTACATGCGGCTCATTACTATGGTGTCGTTCCGTTGGTTCGGGCCCCACTGGTTATCTCTGTTAGTCTCCGTCAATTTAAACTCATTCAACGGTATAATACATGGCAAGCAACAGAGCTAAAGGTCGAAATGTCCACTTGTACGTCTTTTCAGAGCCTGATAAGCCAATCGGTGGATTGAAACTGAATCCATCAGTAACGGAGAGAAATTTTCTCTACATGCTGAGAATCCTCATTGTGGTTTCGGGTCCCTACAGAGTCACATTGCGCAGTACCGGAGACGACGTGATGCCAACAGAGGATGCTCTGAAGCCAGGTCATTATGACCTATGGCCCTATTCTCGGAGAGGTGGGATATATATCTTGTTTAAAGTCTTTGCGTGTGCAGCTATTAACATTTTCACAGACAAGATAGCTATGACAGACGAGCCATGCATTACTCGAATCCTTTCGAGAACTATCACTGGCAGAGACGAATTATTTCGAGCTCGAGTCCGCGCGAGAGACGGAAAGTGCGTGATAACTGTCACTGTAGACATTAACGCCCCTGATGATATTTGGAGGGGATTTGAAGTGGCCCATATTTTTCCACTGTCGAGCGAAGATTATTTGGTTCAGAAAGGATATTCGCAGTGGATTACGAATAGAGTAAGCGAATGCGACACTGGGATAAATTCTTCCCAGAATGGATTGCTTATGCTGTCCCATATCCACCAGAGTTTTGATGGTTTTGATTTCTCTATCAATCCGGATGATGGCTATAAGATAACTTGTTTTGATAAAAATGCTTTCAACATAGACGGCAAGGTACTGGATACTATGTGTCGAGAATCGAATGGCGAAGAATGTGCCAGAGATGAGCTCCTGCGATGGCACTTTCATCAAGCAGTGCTGGCCAACATGAGGGGAGCCGGAGAACCAGTCTTTGAGATGGATTTCCCGCCTGGTTCGGATATGGTGGGGGGAGATTCTCAGTAGTCCCCAAGCAAATAAACGGATGGAAGCAGAGCTTTTCTCAAGGCTGAATGGGATCTCTTTCATGTAATTTTGCAACATCCTAATCATACGTCCCCAAATGATCAATTAGGAGCCCACGTAGGACTCTTATTTTAAGTGGTAATGTTCTTACGACGGTGCGATTGCACTACATGGCAGGACGGTGTTGAGAATTGAGGGTGTCGTGTGCTAGCTAAATGGCGTTGGTCATGTGACCTTACGTCATCTTTGCTAGTTGTGTCGACGACAGCCGAGTTTTCACTAAGGCAGGTGGTTGACACTAATTTTCGGGTTCTCAGGTGCCTAGCGAACGACTATATATGTCGTTCTAATGTATGCAATGCACGGGTACCATTTGGGCACAAAATAATCCTTTTGTGTAGTGGCGATTGGGAGGGTGTCTACACCTACCAGTTGTCCCCCTGATGGGAGACCATTGAAAACAATCAATCTTCCACACACATACACAGAGTAGTCATTAGTTAGCTCCAAGAGCATTTAGTGACAATCTATTATCTTTTAGTGACCAAGTCTAACTCCCAGCCGGACATCACCTAATTTCCTTAGCTAGGAAATCCGTACAGAAAGTAGAGCGCACTTAGTGTGTTCCTGAACGTACTTTGATAACCGGGATAAAGAGCTTGCGATCTTTTCGGGGCCTCACTGAGAGGACAATTATAGTGACCACGTCATAGAAGGGTTAGTGATACAATCACTAAATCGAGGTTCTACAGACCCCTAGCAAGAAGTAAAAGAGGAAGGGTGCTACGTGACATAGCTAAAATAAGCTAGAAGCTTGCCTAAATAGGACAACTAAATAGATTCAGGGTTCCCTGAGCCTATGCGGATTCTAATGCTACTAGATGATGCATATAAGCAGTAGTTCACTGCCCGACTATCAAATACAGAGCTGGCATACATAAGTGCTAGTCAAATCATTGTATACAGTTATCATCTCATTTTATAGATAGCAGACCGCTCTCCCACCTTTTTGTGGTACAATTTAGTTTTTCCTGCAACGCGCAACTGAACGGACCA
>JAJLTP010000096.1:40495-60952 GCA_030568275.1 Lipomyces orientalis | reverse complement strand
CTAGACAGCCTAGGAGGAAATGATCGCGAATCTAGGTCGACTATATATCGGACAATGGTAGCTTCCTCTAAGTTTGTAAGCTTTCGCGAATTGGCCGGGATATCGTGTCGTGATGGTGTGCCCTTCAAACGTGACCTCAGAGTAGATTCGCTAACAGAGTAGATCGCTGCGGCACGTCTTTTACTAAGATTCGGGTCTCCGTCAATGGCCTTGATGGCAATATTCAATCTCGCTTCGTTTGAAATTGATTCCATTCTGTTTGCGGGGGAATCAAGGGTTTAAAATTGGACTGTGTCAATTTCTATGAAAGTGCGCAGCTCGCTTGGGTGCGCAGCTCGCTTATGGACTACGTTATATGATACGAGCTCGTTTTATATATGACAATATGAATCACGTGATCAATTTATACAGGGTTTCAGGGTCTTGTCGGCCATAAATATTTAATAATTCATGCATCAGTTTTTTAAAAGCAAGAATCAAAAAATGGCCACCAAACTTTTCATATTATTAAAATTAGCCACTTCCGCGGTACCCAGCACCGGCAGCAGCGTTACGGACCCGTTCCTGCAGCTAGGAAACTTAAATTATCGGCAGAAGGATGTGAATTCTTTTGTTTAACTTAAGAGTGGTTCACGAACCATTTCAATGCCGCATTGGACAATTCCACTTAAACTCTAATCCCTTCTACAATAAATTTAAAGAGTCTGACTTTGCCTTTTAAGTGGCAATTTTGGAACCTTCTTCCGAGGAACGTAGTGAATCGCAAGCTCGCTTTTTCTGTTGTGTAGGAATATGATTACCAAAGATCCGTTGTCATTTGCATCCCGGTTTAAAGTTATTTGCATCTGCTTTCTTAACACCTTATTCAGTTTAAATTACACGAACGTCAAGGCTTGGGCTATGCCTTATATGTAACTAGCGCTGAGTCTTTTTAACGACCGTGTAAATTAACCGCGTAAAAGTGGTTTCTGGAGCTGCCTATTATATTTAAGTTTACACTGGTGTGGGTTTTGATGGCCATTTTTGATATTTGGGCAATTTTTTCCGTAATTGGTTGCGCTGGAATCTAACCCTCTACGGATGTATGTGAAACTCTATTTTCGGCCTCGACTTGCTCCGAATTGGATCGTCGATTTCTGCGGGGCCCCCCGTGCGGAGCGAGGGGTGCCACGGGTGGCTTGTGATTATTTCCCGCTCATCGAGATGTTTCTCGGTCATGGAGATATTTATGCACATCGCTTATCGCGACGGTGACGAACTACACTGTAGCGAGTATTCCATCCCAGGATGGCGGTTGGCAGAAAAACTAGGGGCTGACGTGACGATCTATCTCTCAACGTAATATAATATAATATAACTGATTTGCCATTCCCATCTTTTCTTTGACTGGAAAATCGCCCCCTCACCGGGACTCTAGCCGTGTATGCACTGTGGCCACGTCGACCGTTCGACCCTCCTGTTTCCACGCATCCTCCGAAATTGACCCCTATCACCCCGCGCAGAGATCAGCTCGCGGCACTCCGACAGAGCACAGCAACCTCCGACGCAACGTACGATCTCCTCGTCATCGGCGGCGGCGCGACTGGCACCGGCATCGCGCTGGACGCGGCTACACGCCGGCTGAAAGTCGCGCTGGTCGAGCGCGACGACTTCGCCAGCGGCACCAGCAGCAAGCGCGCCAAGCTGGTACACGGCGGGGTACGCTATCTCGAGAAGGCCGTAAAAGAGCTCGATTATGAGCAGTACAAGCTGGTGTGCGCAGCGCTCCGTGAGCGACGGTACTTCTTAGACATTGCGCCCCATCTATCCAAGGTGCTGCCGCTGCTGCTGCCAATCCGGCATTGATGGGAGGCGCCGTATTTGTGGATCGGGACGAAGCTGTACGATCTGCTGGCGGGCGCCGAGGGCTTGAAGAGCTCGTACTTCCTACCGCGCGCAAAGGTAGGAAGGCATTTCCCACGCTGGACGCCAGCCAGATCGTCGGCGGCCTGGTATACTACGACGGCCAGCACAACGATGCCCGCATGAACGTCACGCTGGCCATGACTGCCGCCGTGTACGGTGCCATGGTGGTCAACCACGTCGAGGTGACCCGTTTGGAGAAGGACGACGATGGGAAAGTGTGCGGCGTGCGGGTACGCGACTCGCTGGCAGGCGATGATGAAGAGTTCATCGTGCGGGCGCGAGGCGTCATCAACGCCACAGGGCCCTTTGCCGACACCATCCACCATCTGGACGAACCATCGACCCGAGATATCGTCATGCCGAGCAGCGGCGTGCACATTGTGCTGCCTAAATGGGTGGGCCCCGCCGATCTAGGTCTGATCGATCCTTCGTCTGACGGCCGCGTCATCTTCCTGCTTCCCTGGCAGGACAAGATAGTGGCTGGCACCACCGACCGGGCCTGCGAGCTCGACACGACCCCCATCCCTGAGGAACAGGACGTCAATTGGATCCTGAACGAGCTCAAGGGCCTCCTTGCACCGGAGTTGAATCTGCAACGGTCCGATGTGCTAGCCACATGGTCAGGTAATACCATAATATACTCTTATATATCTATACGTATCTATATATGCCACGGCTACTAACTGTCATCATCGACCAGGAATCCGCCCTCTCGTCCGCGACCCCTGCGCCAAAAACACCGAAGCCCTCACCCGGAGCCATCTCATCGCCGTCTCCAACTCGGGCCTCCTCACCTGTGTCGGCGGGAAGTGGACCACCTTCCGCGAAATGGCCGAAGACGCCGTCGACACCGCCATCTCCGTGTTCAACCTCACCCCGCTCAAAGGATTCTGCCAAACCCGCCATCCCCGGCTCGTCGGCGCGGCTACACTCCCACGCTCACCGCAGACCTTGCCTCACGCTACGTGTCCGACCACCTCGCCCACTCCTACGGCGACCGCGCCTGGGAAGTCGCCTCGCTTTCCTCTCCCGCTCATGAACCCTCTCTCCGTATTGCAGGCAGTGCCTACCCTTACCTCGACGGCGAGGTCCGCTACGCCGTTCGCAGCGAATACGCCCTCACGGCCGCAGACGTGTTGGCAAGACGCACACGGTTTCCATTTCTGGCCGTCCAGACAGCGCTGGCGGCGTTGCCGAATATCATTGCCATTATGGCTGAGGAGTTAAACTGGGATGACAGGAGGAATAGGGCCGAGTTTTCGGACACAGTCCGGTTTCTGCGGTCGATGGGGTTGAGGGATAAACTGACGGATGTGTTGGTATCGTGACTTTTATTAAAATGGCCTTACATCACTTGCACGACACACTCACTTACCGCAAGTTATATCTATATTTTGTTTGTCCGATTTGAATTTTAAGAGCAAATGTCAAAAATCTTACCTGTTGGAATGCTGGTACGGAAAGGGTTGTCGGGCTGCGGCTCATTACTATGGGAATTCGTGCATTCGCGCATGGTTCAGCCCTGAACGCCAGCTTACATCTATCGAGCTGGGCGGCCGGCGGGGCGTGCAATGCCAGCCACAGTTGGGTGAGCCGAAGATTCCAACGCGTCTGCCACACGCCGGCCAAGCCCCGGCCCGAGCTGCGGTCCGTCAATCCGTCAATTTCATCAATCAACCGGCTCTTCGAATTGATTGATTGATTTACTAATGTCGGCCCGATTGGGTTGATTGAATTGACCGATTGTCCGTCAATTCAATCAATCCG
This sequence comes from Lipomyces orientalis, assembly GCA_030568275.1. NCBI lineage: Eukaryota > Fungi > Ascomycota > Lipomycetes > Lipomycetales > Lipomycetaceae > Lipomyces > Lipomyces orientalis. The sequence goes on along the minus strand of JAJLTP010000096.1, from coordinate 57,280 downwards.
TCAATCCAGTTGAATTGTTTGCCAGCCTGTAATCGAGACGCCTTTTCGACTTCAATTTCGCCAATATCTGGTCACTGTTTGCGTAGTAATGCCGATATTGGTGATATCATGAGCTGAGTGATGCCTCTTTTATTGGTTACAACTATTTATACAATCAATTTTTAAGCCTTCAGATTCATAAGTCGTATACTTTTAAGAAAATCAGGACTATTTAACAATTTTAAAAGTTCGGATTAAAGACCTGTATAGGCCGGTCTGGTGCCGCCTGGTCCTTGACCTTTGCGGTCATTTCCTAGGCCTAATTCTACTTGGGCCTCCCCAAACTCCGGGACCAGAATTCCCAACTGCCATGGTGAACAACCTACCAGGTACTCCAATTTTGGAAGTGAGTTAAGCCGAAGGTTGTGAGGGTCATCCAATTGGCAGTTACTCTTCTCATCGTACAGCACAGTATCAATCCCTGCCGCTTGTGCCGGAACAATATCACGCTGTTCATTGTCGCCCACGTAGACCAGATCTCCTGGAGCAATGTTGTGCTTTGCTAATACGGCAGAAAACAGACCATCCACCTTGGACTTTCCGACCTCATTTGTGGTGACGAGAATGTCGATGTACGGCTTTAATCCAAGCTCTGCGACCGTCCATTCCTGTGCATCTTGGGGACCCTCGGTTACTATGATAACCCCTTTCCCGCGAGCCTTCAGTTTCTCCAGGAGATGAAGCGCGCCAGCTTTCAGTGTCAAAGCTGCGCGAAGACTGGTTCGGTACACCACCAGTAGATGTTCGAGTGTCTCTGAGGCAGGTTCATGTCCGTGGGCCACGAGAAGATGAGAGAACCGCTCCCTGCGGTAGTCCTCTGATGTCCTCCCATCGGTAAAAGCATTTGCGGTCTTGGAGCGGAGAATCTGGCGATACGTTGCTTCAAGATCGTCTGTCGTCTCATTGGTATCAGGGTATGTGGCTTGAATTGCCTCGAATACGGATCGAGACGCATGGGCGGAAGCTTTGCGAAACTCATGGAGTGTGTCGTCCAAGTCGAAGCCAAACCAAGGTTTCGCGGCGAGCAGCGCCAGAACAGGATCTAACCTTGGGCCACAGGCTTCCAGGTACAGACTGCCCACTTCGGCTTCGATATGTTCGATCTCGATGGCGGAGAGTAGTCCATGACCGCTGACATCTTCTACGTGCGTGTGGGACTTGACGCGGTCGAATAGACCATCGGGGACGGCGCCTTGATAGATAGATTGCTCCCGGTCATCCTTGAATATGAAATCTCCAAAGGGTCGCTTGAATTCCAGGCAGCGGTCGTCGAATGGGATTTCCCAGTACTCGGCCATTGCGGCGACGGTGTCCCTGGCGTTAGCTACTAGTTGCTCGTAGATAACCACATGGGGCACCGGGCTGGCCTTCAGCATCTTGAAGAGGGATCGATAGCAGATGAAGAAGCTGTACAGATCACCCCAGCCCATCTTTTTCCAGCTATCAAAAACCCGGACCGGGTCTCGAACCAGAAACGCCGGCCGTGTCATCTCGTGGGCGGCTTTGTTGGGAAGGATCTCAAAATCACATTCGCCCTTGACGAATTCATGGCCCAATTCCTCTTTGGTGACCAATGTGGCATACCCTTCGGTCACCGCCTGCTGATAAGCAGGGTGGGATTCAGGGTGAGAATAGATGGTATAGTCCGGCTTGACGCGAGGCAGACTCTTGTCGCCGAACTTGTGATAGTTGCCTTCTAGAATGAGCCGGCTCGTGACTGCACAGCGAGGCAGTTCGCGAAAGATGCGCATGAAAAGCGTAGAACCAGACCGAGGGCAGGCGACGAGAACTCGAATCTGTGTTTGCTACTAGATCAGGTTGTTAGCAAGTTCTGCTTGGTCTGAAATAGCGTTCATGTATACCTTTTGATTGCCACCAGCCATTTTGGTGTTGGTATCCATTTTCTCTTGAGAAGATTCTGAATGAGGCATCTTGTCTTGTGGTTGGTACTCAACGTCAATGCTCGCCGGCTGCGTTTCTGCCAACCAAGATGCAGATTGGGGTGATACTTGTGGCCCTTATATAGATCAAGGGGTTGCGATTCGCGTTTAGATGCGGCGACGTGCCGGTCGGAGAAAACAAGAGTGAGCTGGTAGACTCGACTGCGCTTAGCAGGGATCATGAGGAGCTCCGATGGCGTTACTCCCGCTGCATACTGGTCAGGCATTGTCCGCATGTAATCAAAGGTAAACACCGCGAATGCTTAATCTGCAACATTTCATTCTGGCCTTCAGTGGTCCCATATTCTGGCCCCCATCTGAACAGTTCAGTGGTTTGTCTCAGATACAGTCGAGCCTTCGGTCTCTTGGGGCATGATAGGGCATGGGCAGCTCGCGCCGCTCCACCCGCGGGATTAGGCTCCGGTGGAGACTAGTCGCATTGGTGCCAATTTTTAGGGCGGATTGCGCAATGAAGAGACCACAGATTCTTCGAATTGAGCAGTTGAGCACACGAGCAGTTCCCTTTCCTGATGTGGACGATTGGGATGTTGGAAGGAGTCTGCGACCAATCAAACCGGCCAAGGCTGAAGCAGAAACTGCATGTTCGTTGCCGAAGTAGGAACATGCGCTCAGACTGGATGACCGACTATTTACTACGACCTCAGCCCCAGGGCTACAGAGACACTGAATTCTTCAAGGACAGTGGACAATGAGTGTCACACATTGTTCCAGGGGTAATGACCGAGCCTTTGGTCCTGTGGTTGACAGATTTGATTTCACTCTGTTCTTTGAAGACGTGTTTCTTGCCTGTATTACCTCCTTCATTTTCCTAACACTGGGTCTCATCCGTGTCTCGCAATTAATCAGATTGCCGGTTACGACTGTGAAGCCATCTCGAGTGGTCTACACTTCGGTCAGTTGCGAACCAGCCCCCGTTGTGTATCTTGCTAAGAGAAATAGGCGTTGTATGGTCTTCTTCTAGGAAGTGAGCTGGCCCTCCTCCGAATTCGGCAAAGTATCGCACCTCTTCAGACGCAGGCAAGTGTTGCTGCCCAAGTATTGCAAGCGGCCGACGCCTGTTTGGCGGTTGGTTTATCGTACTTCGAGTTTTCCCTCTCAGTGAGACCGCCCATTATCATCAGTCTATACTTACTCCTGGAGGTCCTGTTCGATGCTGTACGCGTCCGGTCGTTGTGGTTGGCCTCGCACTCGCCGATTGCGGCAGCTCCGAGCAGCCTTGTGCTCGGCACTCATGCTGTTCTTCTTGTCTCAGAGTCTCAAGGAAAGGAGAAGTATCTGACAACACCATTCTCCCAAGATACAAACCGCGAGGGGAGAAGTGGTCTCTGTGGTCTCTGTCTGCTCACATGGGTTCTTCCGGTGCTGCAGCGAGGCCTGCTCTATCAGTTGGGCCTGGAGGATATCCCGCCTGTGGACCAGAAGCTGACAGCTGAACGGCTGATAAGGCGATTGCTGAGCCCTTGGAAGCAGGGTATGAACCTAGGGAATTTCTTCAGTCCCCATAATTCTATCGGACACAGCTAACTGCCATTCTTTGTCCGTGAACCAATCAAAGAAAAATCAGCTTCTTATCACATTATTCCGGACATACAGGACAGAGTTCTTCAGTGCAGTGATTCCTCGACTATGCTTTTCAGGTTTCACCATCATGCAACCCCTGTTGGTCAGTACGATTATCGGAGTTGTAGCCTTACCGGACAGCTCAGAGACAAGGAATAAGGGCTATGGCCTGATAGCAGCATCTGCGATTGTGTATGTCGGCCTTGCTGTGAGTGAATCCCCTCCCCCGACCGACTTTATTTTTTATCCTGTATTATTCCACGTATACCAGAACGCCAATTTAGATACAACGAAAACATTCTAATCTCCCAAAGGTCTCCACAGTGCTTTACAGCCGGCAGACATATCGATTTATCATTGGTGTCCGCGTAGGACTTATTGCAGTAATCTATAGACAAACTCTTAAACTCCGAACCGAGGATTTAGGAACTGCCTCAGCAATCACACTGATAGGAACTGACGTGGAGCGGATTGCAACTGGACTGCGTGATATACACGAGATATATTACCCAGGTTTCCAAGTCCAAGAACAGGGCACAGCAGCGGTCGAACTTCGGATTCATGCCACCCGTCAGGTCTTGAATAACATCAAATCTTTTAAGATACTCTGTCTCGAAGACCGACTGAAGGTGATCATATCTGGGTTCCGTTCGATTGAGATCATAACTTCACGGAAGTTCCGTTCCTTGATATATTGGGAAGTTCTCATCTGTACGCATTTTCTTTAACCATCTCCTCTTACCTACGATCTTTTCGAGTTTTCGTTATTTTATCACAATACCTTCCTGATAACATCTCTGTAGCCAGTTTCCCGTGGCTCGCTCCGGCAGCCTCATTTACTTTGTTTACAACCATTTCCACAGTGAGCAAGGAGGGCTCTCTTGTTCCCTCTCAGGTACTCACGGCGCTTTCTCTGATGACCCTTATCACAATGCTCGTTTGGACCTTCATTCAGACCTTACCGGCAATTGTTCAATGTCTGGGCTCGTTCAGCCGAATACAGGATTATATCGCTTTATCCAGTTCTCACCCAAGTTTCAGTCAGCATGGAACAGAATCATCGCCAGCTCTAGTGCCTATACCTCCGAGTATCGATAGCTTATTTCAAGAGAAGGCGCCTGTGGTTAACATCGGGAATACTTTCCTGAGATGGACACCTTCCGGGCAAAACGTGTTTTGCAGCATTAACCTCAGCATGCGGAAAGGTGCTATTATCGGAAGCATGGGCCCAGTTGGCTCAGGAAAAACAATGTTATTTGAGTCTATACTGGGTGAAACGATTATAAACCAAGGTCAGATACTTACAGCTCCTGTCCCGGTTGCGTACTGCACTCAAACCTCTTGGCTGGTGGATGCGAGTATCCGTAGGAACATCGTCGTTCCACTGGAATTTCAACATGAGTGGTACGGCCGTGTACTGTGGATGTGTGGTTTGAGTGATGATCTGCAAGCTCTGCCAGAAAAGGATTCGACCCGGGTTGGGGGACAAGGAAACACACTCAGTGGGGCCCAGAAGCAACGTGTTGTGAGCTATTTTCTCTCGATCTTAAGCCTATGTCTTTCTGTACTGACTTCGGGCCTGTGGAGTAGGCCCTTGCTCGTGCAATCTATTCCGGATGTGAGTTGTTACTTCTGGACGATATTTTCAGTGGTCTTGATCCTGTCACTATCAGTAAAATCTGTCGACGATTGCTGGATATTCATCAGGGCTATCTCCGCCGCAGAGGTATCACTGTTATTCTCTCAACCCATAATAATAAGCTCACGCGCGCCATCGCGGAAGAGCAGGATTCTCATCCTCGATGAGGCGATGAGTCGGTATGCTTGTAATCTTCCCTCCACTTTTGCATTTACCGAGCTTGATGGAGAGACACTGATCCGAATACAACTAACAGCCTGATGTAGAGTCGATGAAGCTATCCAGTTGATTATGGAAGACATCATTGCGGAATATTTCGCCGATTGCACAGTTATTTCGATTGTGCACCGGTACGGGAATATCTTGACTTTTGATAAGGTTGCTCTATTGGAACGTGGGGTGCTGGTGGAGTTTGATCATCCGGATGTTTTGCTGTCGAGGGAGTCCAAGTTTCGAGCTTTGTATACTTCCAGTGACACTTGAGGAGCAGAGGCAGTATGGAAATAGTAAGCTTTCATTTATCGGTAGATCTGGTGCTGTTGATCACCAAAATGGATTCCGTGCGACGTCGCTTGGGACATCGCCATTTGCATTACATCTATCAAATCGATATGGATGCCCTACATTACGCGAGAGAAATCGTAGGTACAACTGCGTGCAGTATGCAGACCTCCAATCAAATCATCCTGTTCCATGAGTTCGTATCATTTTAGCGTCAATGATGTGATTCGATCTGCAGGGCTCTATCTGACCCTACTTAAATGGACTTGGGTGGCATGATTTTAAGTCTTATCGAACAGCTTCTGACCATGTTGTTACCCATCATCGCCCGCTCCCCGCGGCTTTTCTGCGCCCTCAGTCTAGTTATTCATCTCGTCTTTGCCGACACTAGGTATAAATCTTGACCAGACCTCTCTCAACCCTTTCTCAACATCACTATCGCTACGACCGACGAAGTGGAAAGCGGATACCTTGTCGTCGCTCCATTTAACGCGATCTCTGAACCAGCACACCGAGCGCCGCAGCAGTCTGGCGCCTACATCCTCAGCAATGACGGTGACCTCGTCTGAACCGGATACACCTACTTCTCCATCTGGACGGGGAACTTCCAAGCCGCGCGGTGGAAGGGCCAGGATGTCCTAGCAGCCTTTGAAAGGGCGCATAACGGACTGTACGGTCATGGCCACGGCCACCATGTGCTCTTGAATCAGCGGTACGGGACCAGCAGAGAGCGATGTGCGGGGAACCACCTGCTCTCGGACAAGCATGAGTTCGAGATCGTGGATGAGGAGACCGCGTTGATCCAAATTCATCAGCCGGAAGTGAGAGATCTGAGCAACTTCACCTCCGATCGGAGGCAGCATTGGATTGTGAATGCGATTTTCCAAGGATGGAGTGTGAGATGTCGAATTTTTATCGAGGAGCGCTGCAGAGTTGAATATTGAAGACGGCAGTGTGCTCTTCAAGTGGCGGAGCTTAGACCATGTTAGTCCGGAGGGTATGTGCTTTTGCTGTTCTCATCTGCGCTCCCTCAATGGAAAGCTAACTCCAAGTCAACCATATCAGAATCCGCCCTTCCGCTCGTCAACGACCAAGCCGGCATCGGCCACAATAGTTCCACCGCCTGGGACTACTTCCACATTAACTCGGTCACCAAGGGCGCCGATGGCCATTATCTGCTGTCCGCCCGTCACGCCAGCACCATCTACAAGATCAACGGCTCCGATGGCACCATCATCTGGGTCAGGGTTAATGGCCGACCGAGGCAGTCGGCGATCTGACCAAAACCGCACTCACAGTGTCATCTGCTTGCAGATCTATTCTAATTTTCAATAAGTTAGTGTTATATCACTGCTATGTCATAACTCCCGTCGAGCTTTGACGTGTCTTGGCCTCTATTCATCGCTAAAATTTAATGTAGCTTTGAGGCGATCTGGTGTAGCTTGGGAGTTGTCTGCTGTGAGTGTTGGTTGCGGCTCAGCAGTTCTAAGTAACGGTAGGAATTTGACTTTTCAACACTCCCCCTGAAACGTGGCTTTGCCAATGTATCATTGCACTGGTAAATCGCGGTTGACTTTCAAGACTCCACCTCAAGCGTGATTTTGCCAGTTCTGAAGGCATAGGCCGTTCCTCAATTTTTCGAATGTTACTCGAGGCAGCGCTCTTGTCAATATGTCAGCCACCATATCCACAGATAGCGTTATGTAATATTTTTACTTCTCCTTTTTCAACTCGTTCGCGAGTAAAATGATGCATGATATTTATATGTTTTGATCTGTCAGGAAATGACGGATTACGCACCATGGACATGCAGCTTTAATTGTCTTCAAATATGACGGTTGGTTCGTGCTGCTCATAATTAAGCTGTTGGAGAAGATTGCGTAAGTAGATGGCTTCTTGTGTGGCCGCACTAAGAGCCATGTACTCTGCCTCTGCTGTAGCTATATTGACCTGACTTGATCTTATCCGCGGGGATCAAGGTTCCAAGCACTCAAAACATCGCCATTTAAAAATAGCCTCATGTGACTGGCTGAAATTCAACAGCAGGACGTAGTGTCACATTTACAAGAAAATTGCATAAAGAGCTAGCACTTGCCGTTTTCAGTGAGAATTCCAACCATTGGTCTCACTTGCCTAGACCAGAACAGCCTCTCGTCAGGCTATCAAAGAAGGCCACGTCGGCGCCCTGGAAAGCCCAGTCATGGACGCCGGCCGCGATGGCGGGAACGTCCAAGTGCGATTGCAGGGTGGTATCGTCTTCACCCAAGTCCGAGCGGTATTGTAGCACAAACTGCTGTTCCTGTGTCAGGAGATCTTCCAAAAACGGTGAGTTTTGAGTCACGCCGTGCAGATGGGTCAGCGGCTGCCGGACATCCGTAGGCGATCCATGAGGTACGGACGCAAATGCGTCATTCAGTGTAGCACGCGTTGACTCCACGTACGGAAACTCGGTCTGAGGAGTCTGATATGGCCGAGATGCCACGCTCTCTTGCAAGGGCTCTCGAGAGATAGGTCGCTGACGAGTGATCTTGATGATGCCGAGGTATGGGATGAGCAAACGCAGCTCTCCGCATCCCTTCCCTGCAGAGTCCTGTACATCGTCTTCGTCTCTTCTGACGCTGCTGGCGGTGTAGTTGCTTCCATTGGCTGCATCCGCCTCGATTTCGAGTAATTGTCGGATCAATTTACCACTGTGTTCCATGACGATGTCCTTGTTATCGTCTCTCATCACGTCCATTCTCTCCAAGGCTTGATCCAGCATAGCACGATCACTGAGACGCTGATGGGCCAGGAGGTTAGTCGCATTCCGATGATAATGAGCATCGAGGTGAGCAAGTGAAAGTGTCATCGCGGCTAAAAGGGCAAAAAAGTCCACCGGTCGTGAGCAGGACGACTTAGGTTGAAAGCTTCGGTGAGCAATGAAGCGTGTTATAATCTCCCGACTCGCGTTGACGCATGTGATCTTAGAGTATTCATGCTCGGTATCATTACTAATTCCGTGCATCATATAGGGTAGATGGAGCTGAATCAGCAAGCCGTAGTAGTAGACCTGGGCTGCCAGCCGTATTGCCTCCAACAGGTTGTCGGGCGATCCTACCATCACGTTCTGGAAATTCGCCGGACGCCAAAACCTTGCCGGCATATTCTTAGACAGTCTCAGTAGCTCTGCATCAATAGACCGGGTCGTAACGATCTCGCTCGTAGTAAAGGCACGGTCATCACGTTCTAGTATGCACGATGCTATGACGGTGAGTTGTCGCTCGAATTGGCCTAGTGGTGGTTCATGCCGTAAAACCGATAAAGCCCCTACGCTCTTATCAGTTGTGCCCTGGGGTAGGCCGAGTAGTAAACTAAGATAACGGTCCATATAGACAATGCGGAACCACATAAACTCTGGGTCAGCATCAAGCGTAGGGTCAATGCGTTTCAGTGGAGGCATAGGCGAGCGGTGCAGGCCCATCGTTTGTGCAATCGTCATTGCCCTGCGATAGATAACCCACGCCTTACGAAGATTGCCACAGTTAGTTTCAAAGACAGCCTCGAGAATGATGCAAATCAGACTCTCGACAGAGCCGTGCGTCTCCTCCTGGGTCGTCAACCATGTCACAGCAGCCGTGACTAAGCGACGGCTGAGTACGCTTGGTGGCTCCGAGAGGCTGAGAAATTCTTCACATGGACCCTGCAGAGTGAGGGCAAAAATGAGCATATGCTTGGCGAGAATGACGGGATGAGTGTTGGGACCAGGACAGTTCGCTGAAAGGTACGGCGCCCCGAGCGTCTCGTGGGTCAATTTGCCATGCGGCTGGGTGTTGACCAACCAGGTGTAACGTGATGTTCTCAAGCTCTCCTGAAGCAGAATCCTGACGTCGTCGTCGGCTGGAAAGGCTGCCCATAAAGGATGACAAGCTGTGGTTTCAGCCTCAGCCTGATCTGACACAGCTGGCGAGTCTGAGGCAAGCAGTGCTGAATGTAGAGAGCATTCTCCAAGAGTCTAAGTAACGGTCAGAGAACAGCTCGTGTAACAACGGGTGGTCGTGTTCTACGCACTTGTGCAGGCGTGGGAAGAGCTCGAACTGACGAGGGCGTTAGGTCTGAGGCATAAGCTCTGAGAGCATCAGAGTGTGGACACTGTCCGTTTTGCTGTGACTCTTCTTCGATCTGGCTCGCAGCTCCAATGTCTTTCCTAGCCAACAAGTCCTTCATCGCATCTTCAACTCTTGCGATGCGATCACCGAGACCGCGGTTACCCTTTCTGGCCATAGCCAAAGACTCCGGTATCTCCTGACCGACGCAGGGTACCCGTCGGCGCTGACAACAGACACATGTGGCCTCTCCCGGCGCTGGAAAGATGCACCTGATCTTCCGTCGTTTGCATTCCCAGCAAGACCACGTCCCCTTGCGAACCTTTCTTCGATTAGCTAATGGTTCTGGATTCGGCGTTACCATCGCGGGTTCTCCGTCCCAATCGTAGATCGTCATAGGCCGTGCTGGTGGGGAATGCCTGTGTAGTTATGTAGCGCTCCGACAAGGCGGAGAGAATCGTGGTGAATTGTGAAGTGATTCTTTGAGTTTCGAGGGGCTGAGACGACGTCTTCTTCCGCCGTCACGGGCGAAACTGGTAGCCTGAATTTGTCAGCTTCAGATTCACAGTCACGTGCTCGGCTCGCGGCCGATTCGGCGGACCAACTTACCTGACCCTAAACCCTGCACCTGCCCCTTCGACCTGTCTTCTTCTCATAAAATCGCATTCTTTCTTCTTCGATGTGTCTGTCGAAACAATGTTCAGAGTCCATTCATTTGCGACACTACTTCACTTGTTATCTGCGCTCGACTTAGTTAACTGGTCCTTCTACTGCAATATCGAGCAAAATGGCTTCAGACCCAGTGATCGAAGCCAACGAGAAGAAAGAGACGGCATCGTCCAGCAGTAACAACGACAGTGATATCAACACATTTGTTACTCCCAAGCCTGAAGTTGCAAAGTCGGCAGGACCTCCGCCTCCTCCTAATGGCGGACTCACGGCATGGCTTCAGGTTGCTGGAGGATTCATGATCTTCTTCAACACCTGGGGGTTGATCAACACATTTGCGGTCTTCCAAACCTACTACGAGTCGGGCGCACTTTTTACCGAGTCTTCCTCCAATATCTCCTGGATCGGCTCCATCCAGTGCTTCCTACTTCAGCTGACCGGCATTGTTGCTGGACCTATCTACGACCGAGGCTACCTCCGCCTACTCCTTCTTAGTGGTAGCTTTATGGTCGTTTTTGGTTACATGATGCTCTCCCTATGTCACGAATACTGGCAGGCGATACTGGCACAGGCTATCTGCGTTGGTATTGGTAGTGGTTTACTTTTCACGCCCACTGTTTCGCTACTTCCGACATGGTTCAGCTCGCACATCGGCCTGGCAGTTGGTATCGCATCTTCTGGTTCATCGCTGGGTGGCGTCATCTACCCTATCGTGCTCTATCGACTCATCGGACCGATCGGCTTTCCTTGGGCTGTACGAACCCTAGCCTTCATTGCTCTCGGAACCTTTATTATCCCAGTGATTGTGATGAAGCAGCGCATCAAACCACCAAAGCCTCGCGCTTTGATCAACTGGTCGGCATTTACAGATGCGCCCTACATTACCTTTGCATTGGCCGTCCTGATTGTGTTTATTGGCAATTCAGTTCTTATCTTCTACATCTCCTACTACCCGACCAATAAGGGCTTTACCAACAGCTCGCTGGGATTTTACATGGTTGCTATCTTTAACGCTGCGTCGGTCTTCGGGCGAATTGCGCCCAACGCGGTATCTGATCGCATTGGCGTGTTCAATACGTTTGTGCCGATGGCGCTGGTCTTGAGCATCACAGTTTTCTGTATGCTCGGTGTGACCAATACGGCGGGAATGGTTATTGAGGCAGTCTCCACAGGCTTTTTCAGCGGTGTCGTCGTTGCGTTGCCGCCTGTTTGCTTCGCCATGCTTACGAAGAACAAGGCTCTGATCGGTACACGTATCGGGCAGGGATTTGCGATTGGTGGTTTGGGCTTGTTGATTGGTGGACCAAGTGCTGGTGCCATTCTTGGAACGACCGAGCCCCTCGATTGGACTGGCCTTTGGGTCTATGGAGGTGTTACTATTGCTGTCGCTGGATTTATCCTCATTGCCGTTCGCATCATGAAGGCAGGGCCCAGGTTGATGGTCAAGGCTTGATAGATGCACGAGAACAAATGTGCAATGGGAAAATGTTTCTATTATAATTATTATCTATCTAAAGTTTAATAGGTCTATTTCTATAGAATACGGAGGTGGGCACAAAAAGTCGTAAATGTGGCGCCCACTAACTTTTTTAGCTGTAATTTTTGTGTTTTATCAATGCACATCATTATAAAATCTTTGATAAGATGCTATAAAATAACCAATGAAAATTAAATGTCATAACTTATGTCAATTTTTTGGTTTTTTTGATATTATTATTATTTGTTTCTACTCTAATCGGCTATAAGAGCCATTCAGTCTATCTCCGTATACAGGGAAAACCTTATTAGGTGGCCTGAACATATAACCGGCAGTTCAGGGGCTGAACCAGGGGGCTGACTATTGACTCTTACATACTAACGAGCCGCAACGTTCGCGGCCCAGAGGTCCAGGTGGTGGGCGACCTTATTTCCTCCATACTCTGGCCGCTGGGTGATCTGTTACTTGGGAGGTACGACCATATTGCGTGAGAAACCGTCGTACCTTACCCGCGGTCTGCTAACAACATATATTCGCGCATATTATGGCACAGAAAATTCCTAAAAAATCAGGCAAATTTTCCTTGCCTCACAGCTCGGCTGTAAATAGTGCTCACTCTTCAAGTGCCTGTATGGGGAGTAATAAAAATGATTTGTTCTCCTTCAGGTAATAGCCAGCCGTCATGTCGTTACCCAAACAAGCATTCAGCCACACAAATGGTACAGGTTGCACTCGACTTTACCTGCCAATCTTTACAGACAGGTCTGTCGGCAAACACCCAAAATAGTAGTCGGGTTATGCCCGGCCACCATCGCCGAGTGCACATTAAATTTGGCAACATAGGTGCGAAGAACGGAAAGTAAACTGTCTCAAATTATTCGTATATTTCAAATCTATATAAGAGCCTTGACAGCAAGCCTGATATTGCGGAACCAACGGGGTCGCGAGAACACGAGCATTCGAGTGCAGAACTGAATATATTAAGATCCGAACAAATGGCGGACGACACTCTATTCCAAAGCTATTATGAAACTATCAAAACATGAAAGCTGAACAACGATTACAGGTCAATCTGTCTACTAGTAACTTTGCCCTGGCAGCCGGGTTTATTCCTCGCAACTCATCAAAGCAGTGCCTCTTATGTGCTCGGCATTCTGTCACCAGCGCGTCAATATCCCCTTTCGAAATGCCAGAGAGGTCAGTATCCTTGACACTCTGAACAAGCGAAGACAGTCGTGCCACTTCAGACTTCAGATCGGCGAATGCAGTTGTCTCAAGATTATGCAAATTGACAGCTGCTGGCAGAGCTGCTGGTATCCGCACGGTAGCCGCCTGGCCGTGATATATGACACCATAGTGGTGAAGGTACGCGAGGAACAGGTGCTTACATATACCATTTTTTCCAGCGTTAACTATACACGAACATCCCAGAAATTTGGAATGCATGCCTTCTCCCTCATCGAGGTCACGATTGACTAAGGGCCTGATTCTTTTTTTAATGGCCCTCTCATTTACTTTTTCAAATGGGAGCTCCATTTAGGGTCAGGGTTTCCCTCGTTTTAAATAGGAGCTCCATTGAGGGGCGGGCCAATTTTTCCTTCTAATGATGGAGCTCCCATTTTAGCTCCATTTAAATTTAAATGGGGCTCCCATTTGAACCTGCACGTGATCCAGGTCAGTCAAGAAAGTTAAGTGTTAAGAAAATTAAATTTCGGAGAGCCTACAAGCGCGTAACGCGACGCGGCGACGCCAGTAACTTATAAAGGCTCTACACGCTGATTTTCTCCCTCTGATTTCTCTTTCGTATCCATATTTGATATTTTGAAATGGCCCGTACTAATAAGAGAAGCCGCCCTGAGTTTATACCGCCTTCACAGTTTATAGAGCCCCGTGAAGAAGATACAATTAACTACTGTCTTTTCCCCTCCCCGACCACTGCCGCTGGAAGAGCGTTTCGACTCCCCCCCTCCCCGTGATTCAGAAGACTCTTTCGATACTCTTCCACCCACCCCCTCTGCCTTCGAATCCGGACCAGAGTCTACAGATATGCACCTTTAGTTATTCTTAATTCTTCTTTTAATTCAGCTAAGAATTGAGGATAATGATGATCAGTATTTTTAGTAAGACCATTTACTAATTCATCATAAAGAGTAACAACAAATAATCAGGAAGCGCCGCCTCCGCAACGTTATATTGTTCCTGGACGAATGACTTTAGTGAATTGATAGTTAGAATGCACCCACTCTGAAGCCGAACTACAGAGAAGTCATTTGTTGCCCATGTTATCGATGGCACCTGGGGTTTCTGCCCAAATTTGTTACAAGCAGCATGGACCTGAATACGAGAACGACGTGGACTTTTGAGGAGTGAGGAACTTTGAGCATTCCTCGTCAACGTCGTCCCTGCGGTATAGTTAACAGTAGTCCTTCACTAATAACACATCTGCGTTCCAATGGCGCATACTCATCAAGTAACAATGGCTCAGTGCTTTTCGCCACGCGATATAGTACAGTGCTTCTAAGCGCGTACATCATTGCCGCTGTGACGTGGGTTATCTGAAGATAGCTGACGAATGAGCCGTTGGGTCGCAAGGACAATAGGCTGATAGCCCGAGGAACAAGGTACTGAGAGATGACACTTTCTCCTGTAGGCAGTAGACGGTTGACGACCTCAAACTGCTGCCTTAGGATATGTGTGCTCAGGGCTACGACATTTCCCAGAGCCGGAGACTGAGTAGCCAAGTCAACAACGTCAGGAGTAATCTTCAGCCTCTCGAGGTCATGGACAAGATCATTAACTGATGCTGTCTGATCTTGCGTGAGCTCAAGTCCTGCATGTAAGGTTCCAACACTTGTCACCGCTTGGCATGCAGCCCACAAAATTTTCGCCCATATGGTTGAATAGTTTTCCAATGTAGCTTGTTCCTGGACTTCATAGAAGAAATCCCTGCAATATTGAATTAGTTACAGTGAAAAAACATGTAGCTCAGCATCGAAAACCGTTCGACCCTAATAGTATCGCTCCCCAATCATCACCTTGCCCAGCATGGGCTGGAACCCTGCCCTTGTATCCTCCCGTGACGCCTTCAGCATCTTAAGGCACAAGTTTTTGAGCAAGCCAAACGACTTGTCCTGCGGCGTATGCAGGAGGGGCCCCAACTCGGTTAAGTCCAGCGTTTCCAATAAAGGATACACTTGGAACTTCACCCCGAACTGGTTCAAATCCCTTTTCGTATTTATTGTGCTATTAGCGTCCGGGACTGAATGAATATCGCCAGGGATGCCGAACGATGTGATTGGGGGCACCGTCAGGGTTTTAACACTAAGGTCCCCTTTCTTGGAAATTTGGATAACCACTTTCGAGATGTTTGGCAGTCGGGTTCGAAATGTACGGCTCTATGCTCGAGCAGCAAACGAACTACTTCCTCATTTCTACTTCGTGCAGCTGTAGATAATGGTGTACGTCCGTTGATGTCAGCTGGATTTGGATTTACATCTGCATGGTTGAGCAACAGTGATACCACTCCACTATGTTCGTTGGACGCGGCAGAGAAGAGAGGCGTCTCCCCGAAATTGTCGGGAGAGGTTTTTGTCCCCTTTCTCCAACAGAAGCTTCACGACTACGTCATGACCACCGTGAGCGGCCATCATCAACGCTGTGGTACCGTCTTCACTTTGCAGGTTCACGTCTACTCGGTTCGAGTTCATGAACATACACAAAATCGTTTCGTACCCATCTCCAGCAATCCTACCCGTCGTGCATCGAGAGTTTGCATTAACGCTGCGACTGTAAAGTAGCAAATCAACGGCAAAAGACCTAAAATATGTTAATTAATAGAACTCTCAGAAGACTACTACCAAATAATTCAAAAATGCGTTGCGATCTCACATATTCATGTACTCGCATATTTTTCCATTGCTGCGTTTCGTTGTGCAGGAAACCGTAGTGTGTAAACCGTGCAAGAAACCGTGCAAACCGTGCAAAGCGTGCAAGAAACCGTGCAAATCGTGCAAACCATAATCGCCATCGCATCAGACTGTGCTGACGTGCTGACCAAGTTGACCGCGAAGTTTAATTAAATTAATCAATTAATTAGCGAGCGGCGTGCATAAGCGCCGAGCCGGACTGCATTCCGCCCGCGCCTGACGCCCGCCATCCCTACACACGCGCACCTGACCCATTCTGTTGGATCTGCCAAGGTCCCGTGGCCGCTCCGCGTCTGGCGTCTCCAGAATTGGTTCAGTACGAATCTAGAAAGTCCTTGCATACCAAACGACCCAAACCGTCCATTAAATCGTGCAAACCGTCCCATCAACCGTGCATAAAACTGTGCAAACCGTGTATAAAACCGTGCAAAGCGTGCAAGAAATCGTGCAAAGCGTGCAAGAAACCGTGCAAACTGTGCATAGAACCGTGCAAGCTGTGCAAGAAACTGTGCAAACCGTGCAAGAAACCGTGCATTAAACCGTGCAAACTGTGCATAGAACCGTGCAAGCTGTGCAAGAAACTGTGCAAACCGTGCAAGCAATCGTGCAAACCGTGTATAAAACCGTGCAAACCGTGCAAGAAACCGTGCAAACCGTGCAAGAAACCGTGCAAACCATGCATCAAACCGTGCAAACCGTGCATAAAACTGTGCAAACCGTGCATAAAACCGTGCAAACCGTGCAAGAAACCGTGCAAACTGTGCAAGAAACTGTGCAAACCGTGCAAGAAACCGTGCACACTGTGCATAGAACCGTGCAAACCGTCCCTTAAACCGTCCAAACCGTCCACTAAACCGTCCAAACCGTCCCTTAAACCGTGCAAACCGTCCCAAAAACTGTCCAAACTGTCCATTTAACCGTGCAAACCGTC
>JAJLTP010000096.1:21955-40395 GCA_030568275.1 Lipomyces orientalis | reverse complement strand
GCAAACCGTCCCTTAAACCGTCCAAACCGTCCACTAAACCGTCCAAACCGTCCCTTAAACCGTGCAAACCGTCCCAAAAACTGTCCAAACTGTCCATTTAACCGTGCAAACCGTCCCAAAAACCGTCCAAACCGTCCCAAAAACTGTCCAAACTGTCCATTTAACCGTCCAAACCGTCCCTTAAACTGTCCAAACCGTCCCCAAAACCGTCCAAACCGTCCCTGCAACCGTGCAAACCGTCCATTTAACCGTGCAAACCGTGCATTAAACCGTCCAAACCGTCCCTGCAACCGTGCAAACCGTCCATTTAGCCGTGCAAACCGTCCCTTAATCCGTGCAAACCGTCCATTAAACTGTCCAAACCGTCCCATAAACTGTCCAAACCGTCCCATAAACCGTGCAAACCGTCCATTAAACCGTGCAAACCGTGCATTAAACCGTGCAAAACGTGCAAACCGTCGCTTAAACCGTGCAAACCGTAATCGCCATTGCATAAGACTATGCTGACGTGCTGACCAAGTTGACAGCGAAGTTTAATTAAATTAATCAATTAATTAGCGGGCGGCGTGCATAAGCGCCGAGCCGGACTGCATTGCCGCCCGCGCTGACGCCGGCCGTCCCTGCACACGTGCACCTGACCCGTGCTGTTGGATCTGCCAAGGTCCCGTCCCCAAATCATCGACAACCGGTTCATCAGTACGAATGTGCAAAGTCCTTACAGACTCATATAAATCAGGTGGTCGGCCCTAGCCCCATGCCCATGCCCATGCCCATGCCCATACCCTACATAACAGACAGTCGCTGATTAAGTTGAGCAGAGAGACGGCCGCGATCATAGCCAGCTTTATCCAATTCATGATTGAATGGATCGTTGTCGTCCTGATTCTGACATTCTTCCCGTCAGTTGCTGGTACTTTTCGCTCTCTTTTCTCCCGGCGATCATAACTATATTATTATTATTATTTCCTTATGAGGACTCGGCAGGGGTCCTGCGTGTCCTTACCCTGCGCCCGAGCGGAAGTAACGTAGCCCGATGGCGCCCGACAGACCGACTTCCTGAAGCGGCGTCACCTGTTGCGGACGGGAAACCCTGACCCGGACGCGCCACTGTGGGACCAGCCACCCCGTACCCTGAATACCATAGGTATGGTATTACTTGAATAAACCGTGTCATGCGCGGCCAGACCGGGTTTGACCCGACCGGGCCAACTTCCATGCTGACCCTTCATAATAAGTCAAAAACGCGCGTGCTTTGATGATTTGAGACGCTAAACGCTTCACACTTATCAAGTTAGTGAAATGAGTTGGGAACAAGTGTACATCCTTGAATTTAAGTGTCGAGGCCGTAGTTCTGACTGTAAGTTTCACTTTTCCGTCTTCTATTCGTCTCTACAAAACCACCCAAACGTGCGGCATCTTAAGGGTCCCTTGCTAGTCGCGTTAGGACCTGCGCCAGTTGCGTCGTAAAGAGCATTCACACTTGACTTATTTCCGATAATTTTGTGATGGACCAATGAAGTGGAAAAGATTGTCTGAAGGTGCGGTAATATTTAGTGTAACGTAGTCCATAAGCGAGCTGCGCACTTGACCACCTACAAGCGCGTTCAAAGTTGAGCAAGTCCACGACAACACAGAAAATCAATTAAATGTACTCTGAATCCTCCTCATTAGACATCTCCAATACTTCTTGACTAGTGCGCGCATTATGTCCTGTGTTTCCGCAGACACCACATCGCGGTGCACGTACTTCTCTCCTCGGCCGACGACCACTGTTTCGACGTAATTCTTGCTGTACCTGCTGTTCTACATTACTCTGGAATATCAGATCTTGTCCCTCTTGTAGATTAAGTGAGCCTCCTTGCTGCAAACGTGTCTTTTTGGCTCTACGACGTTTACTTAATATGGAAATAGCCTCCCGGAGTTCGGACAGCTCTGCGCGTAGAAGAGTAACCTCGTGCATAATAGCTCGCGCACCTTTCGCAAACTGGTCGATAGCGCCGTAAATCGAGGTTGGCGAGCTATCCTAACGCCTGGTAATTCGATTCTTGACAAATTCGGATTGCGAAATTGCTTCTACCGGGTTTTGTGGTGTCTTCGATACCCAAGGTTGAGGCTCGAGTTCAGGGGACCCAACGGGTGTTGGCGTCCTGAACATTAACACCCAGGTTCAAAATGACACTTTCTGGATCGAATGGAACAAGTCCTGCCCCTCTAAAGCCCGCTTTGATATTTGTTTCGGCCATTGCAGCTTGGAAGGCAGCGTAAAATGCTGGAAAGAAATCTTCCTTAGTAATATGCGTAATATGCGCTTGCATTAAGTCTTCGACTTTCCGACCGTACGCTTGCTTTAGCAGGCCAAAGCAACCAACATCTAATGGTTGGAGCTTATGAGACGAGTGATCAGGCATGCAAAGGGTCAATGTTGTGCTCTTTGCAATAGAGCTCGAAGTCAGTGGAATGGTGGCTCTCATGTCCGTCGAGGATCAGAAGACGATATACTCCGGAAGTTCGTGACTTTGTATGCTTATTAAAGTGCTGGATCCATTCCAGGCCTCTTTCGTTCGTTGTCCAACCATTTTCAGTAAGAGAGATTACCCAGTCGTGAGGTATTGTGCTGTTTCATAGCAAGACGAAGGTGATTTTTGCCCGCAACGATGATGTACGGGGGGATCGCTGAGCCGCGAGAATTGATCCCCTGGATTACTGTAGCCCATTCTCTGTTACCTTGCTGAGCCATTCTTGGTCTTCCACGTTGTTCAGAGCTCGTAACTACCATGCTGGTCGAGATTATGCCCATCATATACCGGTCTCGTCGAAGTTGTATACGTCATCCACCCCGATGCCGTATTTGGTCATCGTATTCCGCACAAATTCAAACCATGATCGAAACACGTCTGGATCCTCGCATTGGACTCTCTGATAGTCGATTCTTCGATTTAAGCGCGTTCGGAGCTCGGGTTGTCGCTTGACAAAGTTTGAAGCCCAGCTCTTTCCAACGGGTGACGCGTCACGGTCGCGTAGCAATCGATTAGCCATATTTTCAACACTAGACAGTCTAGGAGGAAATGATCGCAAATCTAGGTCGACTATATATCGGAGAATGGTAGCTTCCTCTAAGTTTGTAAGCTTTCGCGAATTGGCCGGGATATCGTGTCTTTATTGTGTGCCCTTCAAACGTGACCTCAGAGTAGATTCGCTAACAGAGTAGATCGCTGCGGCACGTCTTTTACTAAGATTCGGGTCTCGGTCAATGGCCTTGATGGCAATATTCAATCTGGCTTCGTTTGAAATTGATTCCATTCTGTTTGTGGGGGAATCAAGGGTTTAAAATTGGACTGTGTCAATTTCTATGAAAGTGCGCAGCTCGCTTGGGTGCGCAGCTCGCTTATGGACTACGTTATCTATAGCGGGAATTTCAAAGAATTCTTAATGGACAACTAGGTATTTCAGTTTTGAACAATAGCATTTGATTATTGCAATAATGTGTTGCATACAGATTGTTTGCAGCATTAGATAGGAGATATGACAAAGGAGATAAGATTGGAGGTGGCGGAGTTAAATTTTGCATAAATGAATAACGATGCCCCAATAGTCGGTGTTGCATTATCACAATATCACTTCCAGACTAGCTCTCTACTGTTCCCCATGGACTCTAACAAAGTATTCGTCGGCAATGTCGACACCTTCCTGTCGCGCATCCCCCCGATCATTGCCCAATAAAATGGAGGCCGGCATAGTGCAGGATCGTGTGCAGATTGAATACTGTAATCTAAACATTTATAAACTTGCCTCTATTCGCCGGTCATATGCATAGTTCGTTAGATTTCTTACAATTTCATCGTGGCGGCGCTTGCTCAAGTTTTGCCAACCCCTGGAGCTTGGCCATCCGACTACTCTTACTTCTGTATAACTTAGGCATATCTGACAATTGCGCATGAAAATCAACTATTTGGGCGATTAATTTGCATTAACTTCCCTGTTTCTTTCTCTCATTCGGAACGAAATGGGGTTCGAGGCCCCTGACAGTAAAAATCAAAGTTTCAACGTCACGTGAGCTATCTCATTTTTTGCTGGGGAAGCCGCATTAAATTCAGACTGATCATCACTCAAGGCGGGTAAAGTAAACAAACATGCTAATCCTTCACGGCGAACTGTCCTCCCCAATTCCCCTCTCCCGTTCCAAAGCAACAACAAGCGTTTCCGGTTTATTGAGTCCTATCATTATATACTAATGCAGTGTAAGCAGGAATTTAAATTTATTCTTGTATGGCAAGAGTACCTTCGCCGACAACATTGCGGATGCCAGACCGGACGAAGAGCACTTTGAGATGTCCTCGCATTCCAAGTGGTGGAATCATATTCCTAGAAATACTGATGGCAGCGTCCGCGCCGCACTTATATGTTTCGGTAGATTCCAGGTATTATGGATGCGTTCGCACTATGGCTATTTGTTTGGGCAAGGCGTCATGTTCTGTTGGCGAGAACGCTCGAACAGATTCCATCACAAGCTCATCACGAGTGTACTGGAAACTTCACTCACGGCTTAGCCTGACAATGCAACACCCCGGGAGTTTCTCCTCGATTATGCGTAACGCCCGGCTCCGGCTGCCCTCTCACTATCCCGCGATACCGGCAGACAAGACTCCGAGAATCAGCTCGCCGCGCATGAGCATGTCCAATGCGCTGCACACCCGCACTCGGGCTCCCGAGAGGAATTATGGTGCGTGCTGATGCGACCGGATGAGTGAACGAACAAGTAGTCGAGTGTGGCTCTGTACAGTCCGCGCACAGTCGTGACGACCCGCCACAAAAGCGCCAGCAGCAGCAGCAAAGAAACGGCATTCTTTGTCAGGCATATTACATATGTGAGTCCTCCCTGTCATAGTCTGTGTCCAAGTGTTGGCTGATTTGGTGTGCACAGGCATGAAGATTCTGGGAGGAATTGCTGGATCGCCCAATAGTGGACCATCGCATTGTGCGAGTCGATCCGAGAGTACGTATATTATGTCGTCATGGAAGGTCTTTATCGCTAACAACGCAAGTTCTATTGAATCAATGTCCAGCCTTATGGACAGAAAGATTCTGCAGGACACTGTAGCTGGTGGTGCAGCGGTGGCGGTAGTAACGGCGTTCTACTGATGTAATACCTCTCACTTGCGTTGTGCACCCATGTCCAAGCTCGGCAAACACGCCAACGCAATGCTATCGGAACATTCTTGGCCCTGGACTATTACCGCTCGGTATCTGGCTCGACTCGAAACATCCGCACCATTTGAGGGCTAGGGCCACGAACATGCTGTCGCAATCTACGAACGCAGTATTTTGACATTGCACCGCCAATTTTGTCCAAACGCGAGGACCAGGAACGCGTAGCTGAGGCGATCGACGTCGGACCGTTGCATCTAATTCCTGATACGACAACGCCGGTTGCGGGCTTTCGAGCGGGCTTGGTCCGGTATGCGACGCGGTCTCGACGAAGAATGGAATGCATGCTTAAATCGCATGGATGGGACAATGGCCCTTCTGAGCATCATCATTACAACGTGAGCCCATTTGTGGCCACGGAGTGGTTGGCACAGCGTGTGTGAAGATCGTCATGAAATCGCACCGGCACGCAGACATGGGTTATGTTCGCCTCACACCATGCTTGCTGAGCTCCTTGGCACCCCGAAATGCGGCCAAGATGAAGGCACAGAGCTGGAGGAGTTAATTGCTGTTGCAGCCGGGGCCCCTGATGGAGATAGCGATCTGTGCGGTGGCGGTCACGCCGCGGATAAGTTTATCACCGTCCAAAAATTCGTTGCCACTGCTCCGACTATCCCACCTTCCATATATCACGGTCCCGTTTTACCACTGTTCAAGTTCGCAAGATTTGCCGAGACACGCCACTTCGTTTTCGGTTACGACGGCGGCATCCTTGACTTCCCGAGGACTTTTATGAGACCCCATCAAGTTGGGTATATCTTTTCTGACTTCTCGAGTCAGCCTCTCTCGCACCTGCCCAACAGATTGTGTTTTGTCTTACATGGCGCGCCCCCGGCGTACGGTTGTTGATATGCAACAGCGCCATCCGAAAGCATAGACGCAGACTAAGAAGCGAAATGGGCGCCTGTGCGTCTGAGGAATTTTCAGGCAGGTGCACACAGCTCTTGCTTCGTCGTGTGTTACGCCATGTTGTCGTCAACCACAACGGCTAAACCCGCAGGGCATGACCGTATTCGCCCCAGCACCGTTCTGTTGCCCTGTTCATGGTCAGTTTAGTTGTCACGCTACATACATACTCTCGGATAGCGCTACGATAGATCAGCGGTCGCAGCAGTATTGGGATCGGATTCCGAGTCATCATGACTGCTTAGAGACACTCATGGCTTATTTCGGGGACGCGGTGTTTGCAAGAACTCCTTCTGCTGTGATCAGGTTCAATCGCGCCGGACAATGATGGAAAGCCTCATTCACGCCCACGACGACGCACAATTTGCTGTGAAACGGCGCCGCCTCCATCAATTGCAGCCCTGGTCCATCACCGGATGCTTCCTATTTATCATCCTCCATTTAATTCTGCGAATTTTCTGGTAAGTTAAGTCTTCCTTGTGGTCACCCCTATTCTAAATGCCAGACACCAAAGGTTCCGCACGCCGCGACCTCGGAGCTGGGGGAAATGTCTTGTATGAGTTGACGATTGCGACATCGATGACTGCACTACCAAAAGCCCTTACCTTCGGGCGACGTCTCCTCTGTCCAATCTTCCATTAAAGCGATAGATATCTTTACATTCTTCGCCTAACATACCAATAAATTGCACATTGACCTTCCACAGAGTCCACTGGATTGTTGTGACAATTCTATCAGTGAATGCTATGTGCTGACTATTAACGGCCTTGTTTTCTGGGTTCTAGTATCTTGTTCCACCGAAAGACTCTCCGCTGCTTATGCAGGATCACGCGGTCACCGGTGTATGGATGTCAAATAAGGGTAGGGTGGATACCAGGGACGAGTATCACCTGCTCATTTGCGGTACTATCTGATCTGAGAGGCGCATGAAACCACAAATAGAGTCGGACTGTTCAGACTGTCATTATCGATCCTATTCCTATTTGGACCAGTAGTAAGTCATTTTCTACTGGGGAAACAACTTGACCTACCTGGGCCCGATATGATCTCGTAGAGTCAAGATCGAAAACAAAGACTGCGATGACCTTTTCAAGAAGGCACCGTTTCTTCATGAACAGCGAACTTCTCTGGGGTATCCTGGCATAAATCTTTGATCAATTGTCCTTTTCTATCAGTTCACGCTCAATCTTGCCCAACCTTAAAAATTGCACGCGAACGCCTGTGTTGGGCTGTGACGAACATGTTGAATATCTTGGATTGTGAATGCTTCATCTCATAGAGCTAAATCGCGCACTCAGTCTCACCAAACCTATGAGATCCTCTCGAGCACTAAGAAAAGACACTACTACATTGAATTAAACGTCTTAGAGCGATAGGTTACCCTGCAACACCGGCGTTGTTGAAAGAAATGGCTGAAGACCTTCGTACTCGACGCGTTCTGTCGCGTCCTCGAAATAACGAATCTACCGATCCTACTCCTATAGGCCATGAATGGCTCTACCGATTCCTAAATCGTTATACAAACTTGAAATGATCTTATTCACGCCAATTGGAATCTGCACGACATAAAGACGCAACCTCCGATAAGATTACAGCTTGATTTGACGCGTTTCAACTATGAGTCCAACAACAGAAGTACGAACCCTGCGATATATACTGACCCTGAGACAGGATTTGCAGTTGGTGACACTCAACCTACGCTATAATTGTTGATTCTACTCAGAAATCAAATCGGAAGGCTACTGCAGGGACGCAAGGAGTGAATATGTCGACGGAGTAGTCTGCGCCCTACCATTAATGGTTATTTTGTTATTTTTAAGGCCCAGAATACAAATTCAGCATGGATTCCGCAAAATCACCTCTCGAATGGCGGTTCTAAGCGAGTGCTAGCGGCTGGACATCTAATAGTCATGGTTACGAGTGGTTACGGAAAGTACTTGAGCCAGAGTCGCAAGAAGTCTAAAAACCCGGCCACGGTTACTGACTATGGATGGCCATTCTAGCCATATCACAGGCGATATGATTGCACTATGTATGGAGAGTGGTATTGATCTTTTTATTCTACCTCCGGTTTGATTTTGGGGTGTATGGGTCCAAGCAATGAAACCCCTATCCGCTGTTTAAATCACAACTCATGCTGCGATTGTTGACGCTGACATATAATATCTCAGAAAGTAGATGGTAGGTTAGCAATCAAAACAGCGTACAGATGAAAGAACTGACGGAAGCTTAGTAATTTATTCGCTGCCTTCACTTCATGTAAATTACAGCTTAGATGCGTAAGAAGACAGTCATTATCAACTCTACTGCGACGGTCATTAGACATGGCCACGGTAAGCTACTTCGTCTCCGAACGTCCACAAATTACACAAGATATCTGTTAAATATCCCAATGCATTTAATTATTTCCAGAAATGATACTTATTCATATATACTATTATACAATATTACTTCATGTCTCACGCTATTAATACAAAGCATATATATTCCATGGATATGCGAACCTAATGACCGAACTGGACGAAAGCCAGAATGCTGAACTTAAGATCCCAGGGAAGGAGCTTCAAGAGTGTAGAGAGTTGCTTCATATCCGTAAGAAACGAACCAAGGACAAGAGGATCAAATTACACTCGAATTTCTGTTTTGTACAGAGAAAGTGTTGAAAATCAGTCGCGAGGCGGAAGAGAAACCTAAGGAAAAACAACCACGTGGGCGGCCAAGTAAGTGCCCAATTGAAGAAGTAGATAGAGTAGAAGAAGACTCGAAGAAGAGGATGAAGTAGAGAATAGTTCGAGCGAGTTGGAGATGGATTTGGTCAATTGTGTTGCGCGTGAGACAAAAGGGTAGGGTTGACCGACTGCCAATCCCTCACACCTACCCAGCCAGGTGCACTGCGGTATTTTTGCGCAGCTGCCACCGCCAATTGACAAAAGATACTATACTTGGCTGCTTGTAGGTCTATGCGAACTCGTCAGCTAATCGCTTGAAACAAGAGCAAGCCAAATATGGCATCTGTCATGTTTCGGATGCCAACATATGGGGCGACACAGACCTCTTGCGGGACAGCACGCTCATTTGCGCGTCAGGGTACTCCCTACCTAGTCTCCAAAGTGGAGCTGTAAATCGCCTGCGCCTGCGCCTGCGCAACCGTCGTCTTCAGATCGTGCGCATCCCTATACTTGGTCGAGCAATGCCTTTCGCAATACGCTTCCAGGTATTCGTACTCCTCGAGACTTGGCAGCCACACTGCCGCGCATGTGCAGCTGTAATTCTGCCCGGCGAGCGCATGACACATTAAAATGCCAGCTGCGAATGCGAATGCGAATATATTCGTCATTCGTACATGTCCAACCCTATTATATAATGTCCACGCCTTGGAGCGTCGGGGCGTGTGTACCCAGAGTTTTGACGAGGGTTTGGTACCTCCAGCGTGGTGCAGTGGTAGGGTCAGGGTTTAGGCTACACACGTGCACCTGACCTTTTCTGTTGGCCGTCTGGGCAAATTGGTAGTACGACTCGCTTCACATGCAGCCGGCAGGATGGATAGCTGTCAAAAATACTGGTTTATTGCGGGTGACGATCGTTCATCCCAATCTAAAACGACTGTGCCTGCTCAACGTTTGTTGTGCTGACGTGCTCTTGCTCTTGCGCTTCGCTCCGTGACTGACACGCTAATGTATCGTAGTTGCCTCCCACAATCAACAATCGATAACAATTCTACATCACAGTCATCTTTGTACGTATACGGAATAGACAAAACGCTTTAGATAGTTTCTTCGAATCGCTATGAATATTGAATTGTTTACAGCCACACCGTGTTTGTGATTCGTGTTCTTGCTCTTCACTTCGAGATCTCAAACAAACAATTACAACTTGCAAGCAAGGTTCGATCCGTCACTTCGCAGTCATGGTCTACATGCCAAATGTCATGGTTGGCTTGATAGTGGTCCTTTGTATCCATTTTATCCACAACCCAGAACTCACTGCGTCTCTTACCGACCTCCTCGCCGGAGAACCGAGGCGAATGACCAAACAGACTACGGAGGATGATTTAGTGCTGCGACTAGACCAGTGCGAAGAGCTGGCACATAATACGGCGGCAGAACTGTCAGCACTGCAAGCTCGCTGTCTTAGCGAACTCGAAGACTTGGCACATAATACGGCGGCGGAACTGTCAGCACTTCAATTAAGAGAAGCTCGCTGTCTTAGCGAACTCGAAGACTTGGCACATAATACGACGGCCGAACTGTCAGCACTACAATTAAGAGAAGCTCGCTGTCGTGACGAACTCGAACAAGAATTAATATGGTTCGCTCGCCAGACGAACAAATTGGCGGGCGAAAAATTTCAGTTAACGCAACCGCTGATAAGTTCAGGATCCCATGCGAAGCGATTAGAGACGGATTGACGTACGTCTGGGCCTGACCTGCTGCACTTGCTGCACTGGTTATTGATGGCGATCGCAGCTGTCAGTTTGTCGTTAGCGATCTTGGGGGCACGTAACCGTACGCGACCGATCCTGGGACAGCAAGAGCCACATGAAGAGGCAGTCGATCGCACGCAGAAGCACAGACGCAAGTCCCCGCTACACAATAGAGTAACACGTGAGCAGCCAGGGACGGAAGCGCAAACGAAAGAAAGTCTTATCCGTTCTCGTCGCCGCAATGCTCAGCTTCTAAAAGCAATCCACGACCAGAAGTTAGAGCTGAAGGACAAGGACAGGAGGATACAAGAGAGCGACGAAAGAATAAGCGAGCTCCAGAGTAAGCTGGTCCAGGCAGAATCAATTCGACGGAGATTGCACAGTCAGGTTATGTGGATGAACGCCTTGGAGTGGCGGCCCAGTCAGAACGAGACTTACAGACAGCTGGATATCTGCTGCGGGTAATACAGGCCCTTGCGCTAGATCTACAAGAGAAGGAACCTGCAATCGATGAGATGCGACAATACCTTGCCCTGGCTGTCCAGTTAGAACGCGACCTAATGGCAGCCGGGGATCAGCAACAGGTGAGAATACTGGCTATTGAACTAGAGCTACACGAGAAGGACCGGGCGATCAAGGCGATGCGCCAACACCTTGAAGAGGCGTCTCTGTCAGAGCGCGAGTTAAGGACAACCGAATATCAGCGACAGGTAAGAATACACACTCTTGAACTACAGCTACAAGAAAAAGAACGGGCAATCGATGCGATGCAACAACGTTTTGCACAGTCAGTGTCTTCAGAATTGGCTATAAAGGAGAAGCTGGCCAGTGAACTGACTCGTCGATGGAAGGCAATATTCGAGTATTCTGCCGTGTTCGTCCGCAGGATAGGATCGACGTCTCCGATATGGCTTTTATAAAGTATTCCGATCGTCGTGAAATTGAATTGACTTACCCAAGAAACGAAAGCGACTCGGGTACAGCCAGGGGCTCCGACACGGCCAACAAGTACATGTTCGCATTCGACAAAGTGTTTGATCCGCGGACCAAGAACAAAGAGATCTTTAATGAGGTTTCTCCGCTTGTCCAGAGTGCTTTGGATGGATATAATGTATGCATATTCAGCTATGGTCAAACAGGATCAGGAAAAACTTATACAATGCAGGTGATGTATATTCTTGTTTTGATAACACGACTCGCACGTTTTAGGGCTTCGAAAGACGGTATTATATGGAGAGCTGTTAGTCGTATCTTTATGACGTCGACGGAAATGCAGGAGACAGGATGGACTTACATTGTCCAAGGTCAGTTTCTAGAAATATACGACGAGACCGTTTATGATCTTCTTGCGAGCACGGATGAATTAGGAAAGAAGAAATTAGATCTTAGTGATGACGCCAAGGAGAAAAAAATCAAGGTCCCTGGCTTAACAGTTATGCCATTAAATTCGCTGGAGAGTGCTAAGGAGGTATTTGGGTCTGCCTTCGCAAACAGGAAAGAGGCAGTCAGAAAATGTAATACACACTCTTCGCGCTCACATGGTATTTTTATTATTACTTTGCATGGCGCAAACGGTAGGACGCAGGAAAGGAGAGATGGAGTGCTACACTTGGTTGATAACAAATTTGTATTCACGCGAATGGAGGGCTTCGTGCCAGTGGTTCTAGAGCCTTTGCACTTGCCTTCTATCACGAAACATAAGAAAAGAAGGCACAAGAAGTCAAACGCTCGACAGGATTTTCCCCGTACGGCCATGTATTAGGGCAATGCGGTTATATAGTTGTACTTATTCGAGACATGGATTTTTTGAGATGCTTTTGAGAGGCTGATAAAAATTGACAGCAAGTGATTTGATAACTACGAGCGCTGAGCAACCTAAAATCTGGCGGATGTCGACCGACTTAACCTCACGCGATTTGGCCTTAAACAAAATGACTTAATCAATCAGCGTTATTCCGACTCATAGAGGCAGCTGCGACCTGAATTGGGAGCTCGTTTTGATATATGACATGTTGGAGCAAAACGAGCCGACAATTTTGAGGGCGATGTATATCTGGGCCATATTGTGATACGCATAAGAGAATGTGTCCTACGGGTCCGCAGAAAGGACAGAGTAAAGATGGATTATCGGTCGCAGGTAATAAGCTCACGAGTCTTATGCCAGTATGTAATAGAGTAAGGGTGCGCGATTGACGAGGAGTCAACTAAATAGCGATGAAGAACATGAGCAGTTATGTTTGAGGGTTTGCGTTTGCAATACGTATAAATATTTGTGATATTACAACGCGTCAACGATTCCCTCTCCTTGCTCAATGTGTTGCCCTGCGCCGACCCCTGATTCAGTGCTCGGCAACCGCCTTGAAGCATGTCACACTACAGCACCGAGTTATGCTTTGGTCACTGCAGAGTGTTACTTTCCTTATGTGCACCTATATTGCCCTATTGAGTATATAGTTGATATTTCAACAAGTACAGACATCAATTCATGCACGTCGGGTCGCATTGGCTTTCACCATGCGGTTGGGTCAAAGACTGCACGAGCGATAGTTTTTATACTATTGGTCGCTTGACCAAAACTAACCGAAACGTGCTCGAACTGGCTTACAGCGCTACCATATTGGACGACAATCAGCAGGTGGATTTCCTACTTGTACTCATTTTATTCAAAATCTCTCTAAATATTTCCTCATTTTCTTTCCGGATCACACCCTTTCGTTATCTTATCGCGTTCCCCATCGTTGAATAATCTTTGAAAGTGATAATTTCAACGCATCATGTTCGCTGTTTGGCTCAACAGATCCACTCCTACTTCTTTCGAGATAACTCAAGGCGGCGCGCATGAGATATATCCATGATGAGGGCAGATGATCGCAATCAGCAATTGTCATCTTGCTTGTATGAATGTGAGCGATGTCAATCACGATCTTCGTTGTGGTAGCAAGAGTGGATAGTGATCTCTTTTCCCAGTCTAACGACAGCTTTTGGGAGGCAGTTTGACTAAGAACTGCTTCATGTAGCATGAAAAGAGCGCTAGTAACATCAGTCCAGCTTACAGAGTCGGATCAGAAAGCAACACACCGTAAAGATAATACCGCCGGCGCACAGAAAGGACCACAAATTTTCCGGCCCTGATCCATAACGATCCTCAGGAACGACTGTAATTCGCTATCAAGCGCCGAAATCGCCCGCATCTGAACTAATTTGTCCGCCATTTTCAGAGCTTCTGTAGTTTTCTCGACGAGATATGCTGCCTGGGCTTGACGAACGAACGTTCCGACATATCCAGGTGCAATTTCAGTTAATAATGGCCTCGTCTCAGTTTGCGTTCTCTCCGTTCCAGGCGTATCAAGACCAGGAATGTCAATGTCTGAAGGCAACACACTATCTACGCCTGGTAAGGTGGCAGCGAACGGCAATGTTGAGCTTTTCACGTCACAGAAGAATGTTCTGTATAGTCATTAGATCCCTTAAGTTTTACCGTAGTGTCTAATAAATTTCATACCTTTCACAAATAACGACGCCCCACCACAAATTTCTCTTTTCTTCAGCAGCTTGAGAATAGTCCTCAGCTTCCATCGTGTCCATGTTTACACTCTCGTTCATTCTTAAGGAGTATGCCATCCGTGCGCAGTTCCCGATGGTCATGTATGCAACATCTGGACGACCTGTTGCATACTCATATTCAGAGAGAAGGATGCCTGCTTGAATGAGATGTACAGACGCAGGGATAAATGCTTGCACGCGCGCATAGAGCATCTTGGCGCCAAGGTACATTGACTCTCGCATACTGTGCGAATCAAGATTGTTTAGATCCTGGTATGTTATCAGGCACATCGTAAGAAGGAGGATCGAAAAATCTGCACCAGGTTGAGACGGAAAGTTGACAAGATTATTGTGAAATCGCCTCCTAGAAAGAATCGGGATCCATTTATGAATCCGCCGGAAATACTTGGAGCCAATATCGTCGGCGAATTGGCCTGCCTCTTGAATGATTCGGCATACTTCCAGATGGATTATATTATCTGTGTTTTGAAGTTCAGATGTAGTACCGATAGGTAATAGTATAGTATTTGCGAGCACTGGCAAAGCCGGTGAATTTATTTCAGAAGGGCGTCTCTGTATTGTGTGCCCGTTTTCAGCTGTAGGTGAAAAGGAGTCTGTGATAGGGCTGTAGTAGACTGGAGAAGATTTCTGGGTTGGTGTTCTCTGTCCTTGCTTTGGCGCAGGAGATGGCGGAATATAGTAACAAACCAGTGACCTCCTATGTAAGCATTAGCTTGTCTAATCTTGTATAGAGGTGTCTTAGTTTCCAGTCGCTTCAGCCTTGCCCGACAAGGAACAATCTGGGTTGACCTACGCCGCACAATAGGTACAGCCGGGAAGCCTCTTATCGCATCGCTTCTTCCTTAGCCTGCAATTAATACACACGTGTCCGGCGCGACCTGCAGAGCCCTTTGGCTCTCTGAAAGTAACATTTTCCATTATCAGTCTAAGCTTGCGGTTCGTGACCGCGGAGCTCAGTCACCTTCCCGTAATGGCGTCCGGTATTACCGCTACTTGAGCCAAGCCGCCTCAATCAAGCGGAAAAGGGATTGGTCAGTGGAATCAATCATCTTTCGCTCGCTTAGGCGTAACTACTTCTAAATCGACGAGGGAGACAACTGCAGGTCATCGCAAGGTTGTTTCGCAACGAAGCGTTGGCTGTGTAAATAGCGTCGGCCGCCGTGCGGCGGTGAATTCTGTACGCGGCATTTGTCAGCGGGACAGGGATCAGTAGCGTCGGCCGACGAATTATGCAAGTGCTAAGCAGCGGCCGCCGCTAATCCTTCCGCAGAGTGAACACCTGCTACTGTTCGATAAATTTGTGGAGTCTCTTCAAGCATATAAAGAAATGTCCGCTCAACGCTGCTTTAATGAAAACTGCATCATTTACTTCTCTCTAGGACTCCTTATTTATGACAACGGAGGAAATTACCGAACAAAAACAACCTGAAATCCCCCCGGAGGAAGGTGTTCAGGGTTGGCTCTGCGTCATAGGCGCTGGCTTGTGTCTATTCTGTACATTTGGATTCCTCACAGCGTAAATTACACTCTTCTGTTCTACTGACAAACAATGCTAAACTCCAAACAGAATTGGTATCTTCCAAACCACTTATGAACAGACCACCTTAAGCCACTACTCTCCCTCAACCATTTCCTGGATCTTCGCTACACAACTCTGTCTCATGTGGGCACCGGGTCCCCTATTTGGGCGTGTTACCGATACATATGGGCCGGGGCCGATTCTCTACTCTTGCAGTATCTTATGTGTCTTCTCGCTCTGCATGACAAGTCTGAGCAAACAATACTACCAAATATTCTTGGCACAAGGTATCGGGTTCGGAATCGGCGCAGGCGGAGTCTTCACAACTGCCGTCGTCTGCGTCGGGCAATGGTTTTTGAGGCGCCGCGGACTTGCTATCGGCATCGCCAGTGCCTGTGTGAGCTTGGGTGAGACAAATACCCTTGACGCCTCGAT
Source organism: Lipomyces orientalis (assembly GCA_030568275.1). Taxonomy (NCBI): domain Eukaryota; kingdom Fungi; phylum Ascomycota; class Lipomycetes; order Lipomycetales; family Lipomycetaceae; genus Lipomyces; species Lipomyces orientalis. The sequence continues at coordinate 24,343 of JAJLTP010000096.1, read as the reverse complement.
TCTCGCTAATAGAAGAACGAAGGAGGAGTCATATTTCCGATCTTCTTCAATCGCGTCATGGAGGTAGTAGGATTTTATGGCGCAGTTCGCTACACGGCTCTCTTTATCAGTATTCTTCTCGCCGCATCGTGTTTCCTTGTAAAAGCGCGGTTGCCCAGGAAAAAATGGAATCCGGAAATAAAGTGGTTTGATGTTAAGCTCTTCAAAGAAAAGGGCTTTGCTCTTTACACTATTGGAGCATATTTTGTCATGTTGGTGTCTCAATATTCTGTCTTGTATGTGTCGCTGATCGATATCCTAGGCTAGGATTATGGGCACCATACAATTATCTTCCAAGCATGGCTCTGGAAGCAGGATTCTCTCCTACAATGTCCCTCTACCTAATCTCTATTATTAAGTGAGATGTTCTGGGAATCTATGCAAGAATATCAAGCTAACGAGGCTGTAGTTCCACTTCTATTTTTGGACGCATCATCCCGCCCCATCTAGGGGATACGTTTGGGCATTTTAATGTGATAACTGTAGTTGCATTTCTAACCGGGGCATTCATTCTTTGTCTTTGGTTACCTTTCGGTATTCATCATTCGCAACCCGGGATTGTCGTCTTTTCTCTGTTGTACGGCTTCGTTAGTGGCGCATACGTCTGTCTACTGATGCCCTGCGCTGCGAAAACCGGTAGCATCGAGACGCTGGGACAGCGGTTTGGGACCTTCCAAGTCGTCATGGCCATTTCGTAAGCTCATTTCCATGCCGCGCGAAACTCAGTTCTGACGCAGCTCCAGGAACTTAGTTGGTCTACCTACTCTAGGCGCCATTCTAAATAGCCAGGGCAATCATGACTTTACGGGCCTACAATTATTTGCCGCAGTAACTGTGTTTATCGGAACCGGTCTCACCATCGCCTCGACCTATTTACTTGCCAAAGCACAAAAATCTTGGAGAGTCTGATCTGATTTTCTAGATACCAAAATACTTCAAATGGTATGTCTGCACCCAGTTCCTTCTTTTCTTTGAAATACATCCACTAACCAAGATTTTGAGTAATACAGTTAATTATTAGAAATATGTTCTCATAAATTTAAGCTTTTTCTTCGCTCCCAACAGTTCAGCCCTCGAGACTTAGCTAAACTTTTTTGCCGCACAATTGTCCCTGAACATATAACCGGCAGTTCAGGGGCCTGAACCAGGTCTGACAAATCTGAATTGTCATAGTAATAAGCCGCATAGTCAGGGGCGAAGGTCGATTATGGTCCGGGGGGTGGTTCACCATACAAATCGAGGTCTGAACCGGTCTGAATTTTTGTCCACACTGCGTTGGTATCGAAAACCCGAGCAAAGCTTAGCTTGGTCCCAAAAACGCCCTGACAGAAAACATCACGAAAATTTGGCTAAAATTAAATAAAAATAGCAGCATTGGAATCAAAAAAGTTAGACGGTTCGAACGATATATTTTCCTGTGTTGGTTATGACGTAGTAGCGACACACTATAATACTGCGCGGATGGGTGAGGCCAGGGCGGCTCAGTTCAGGAGGTGGTCAGTCATAAACCGTAACGAGCAAAAGGACATAAGAATGCCGTCGGCGGGCCAGGGCAAGGGGAGTTAATGCGCCGCATCCATCACCCATACTGCAAGGCAGCAGGCTGATGGGAAGTGCGTGATAACCGCCATTGTCAACAATATGGCTGAGATGGATAATTGGAGGGGTTTTGAAGCCGCTCATATCTTCCCACTCTCCAGCGAAGAATATTGGTTGAAGGAAGGATTTTCTCGGTGGATTACGAATAGAATGGGAGAGCGTGATACTGGGATAAACTCAGGTCAGAATGGGCTGCTTATGATGTCCAACATCCATCAGATATTTGATGGTCTTGACTTCTCCATCAACCTAGATGATGGTTATAAGATAACCTGTTTCGATAAAAATCCTTTCGGGATAGACGGGAGGATACTTGACCCGATTTGTCGAGATCCCAACGGCAAAGATAGTGCAAGTGATGAACTCCTACGGTGGCACTTTCGTCAAGCAGTGTTGGCCAATGTGAGGGGAGCTGGAGAACCGAGTTTTGAGATGGACTTCCCCCCTGGACCTGATATGATGGGGGAGATCCTCAGTGGACCAGAAGCAGGCAAAAGAATGGAAGCAGAGCTCTTCTCAAGGCTCAATGGGGTATCCTTCGTATAAGGGAGCAAAGCCTATGTGCACAAGCGCGATGAGCTTTTAAGGAGCCATGGCAGGTCTTAAATAAAGCATTAATGTAACTACGACTGTGTCATCGCGTTATGGATGACTTTGTCATAACGCAATCTGGACCGTCTCAAGGAGATATCTCGCTCAGCACCAAAAAAAAAAAAAAAAAAAAAAAAAAAAAAAAAAAAAAAAAAAAAA
>JAJLTP010000096.1:0-21855 GCA_030568275.1 Lipomyces orientalis | reverse complement strand
TTTGTGCCCTTCTTGTCTTTTCGTGCATTCCTGAAACTTGGAAGTTTGTTTCTCCGACATTTTTATCAACCGGGCCACAGTATATTACGGGGCAGAGTTGATTATATATTCTCACAAATTTTCTTGACAGGCGCGTACATGATTCTTTGCAATCTCCTAACCCTAACCCGCCACACCCAGGGGCATAGGCAAGAATCATGATGGCTCATGGAAATATGACGATATGGTCGAAAACACAAAAACTGCCCGCCATTTTCGTATAGAAGTCCGTCTACACTCTCGTCACAATTGACCAGTTTATGATTTGCGTATCCCACTATTTAGACCTGCCAACGTCCTTCCCGCCCTACCGACAGAGGCATGGAATAATATGACGCTCGATCATCATCGTAACACCCGACGTCGAATATTGTCATGAACACGATGGGCTTCGTGCGGCTGAGGCTCCGCATGTCGTACGCGGCATCGCGTATGTGGCCTTCTTGGCTGGTCTACGTGTCCTTCTTGGTTTTGTTTGCGTGTCCTTCTTGGTTGTATTCATATTACGTGTTCTTAGTAGTCCCGTGCGCTGCCTGGGCTGACAGAAAATAAAAGGAGGGGTTTGGCCTCGCTGTCAGAGATAAGATAAGGACTCTTCGGATGGACATGCTTCGCTTGCTCAAAGCGCTTCTTCTTTTGCAATTGCTGCTCGAAATGTCCGTCACTCGGAAACTCGGATTCGTGCTCTTCGATCTCTCGCATGAGACTGGCATATTGCGGGCTATTTTAGTATTTCTCAAACTCCTCGAGAGTACGTGGTTCAGGGTTTCAGGGTTGGAGCAAAACTAAAAAAGTCGCCAGGGAGTAACGGTGCCATCAATTGTCATTTTAGCTTCTCTGGGTCCGGAAGTAAAGCTTGGCACGTGGACGTTTCGCCGCGACGTTTACTGGCAAATCGTCCTTAATCCGGGGTACAATACGCTGGGGGCGTGGTTTTGGGCCAAGGAAAGGAGGTGGGCGACGTGATCAATAGGCTGCCCCTGCTGCTGTACCAATTGCAACATTTGCTGTTGTCGCGCGTTGACTGCGTCCTACTGTGCCTGCAGGAACTGTTGCAGTCAAGCGAGTGTGCTGTCTGTCGGGTTGGTAGGCGGGGTTGTAGTTGCTGCGTTAGGTACGGCTTGATCTAAGGTACCCATGGTCCGGTCGTCCGCCACATTGTCCATGTCTGAGTAATAGGCGCGTTCTGAGGAGGTATCCGATGGTGGTGTCCGATAATACCATTTAATTCAATCAATGTCCAGTCTTTATTCAACGGTGCTGAAAGAAAAAATCCTAAATGTAAGGGGCAAGGCCTGTATTATCTAGAAAATAGATGCAAACAAAGGAATTCAGGAGAAGCGATGGCGAAGTCGAGCCGCACACGGGGGCGGAGCCTGTTACATCTTTAAACGTTCTTCGAGTAGATGGTTTCTGTGTAACACCAAACGGTGACACATAACACGTCGTATACATTTGTCTATATTTTCCTCAGACACTTGACACATTGACTGAAAAATTGCACACGAAGCAGGCATAAGAGCTCTCCAGACAAGGGCTACTCAATCTTCGACTCTTTCTCCGCCTCTGGCCCCGTCGCAGTCTTCTCCTCGGCAACAATCACAGTCTGGCCCCATTCCACCCCGAGCTGCCGCACGGGACCTTGGAACCAGCGACGGGCCCAGACGATCCACGATCCCAGTGTACCGACGGCCACGATGCCTACGGCGACGGGTGTGTAATTCAGGGTTTGCGAAGTCACTGGGTTGGCCTCCGGGAGGCAGAACACGACGGTGATGAAGAGGACCTATAGATAAACATGAGTCCTGTCAGACAAAAATTTGGGAGGGGTACATACCCAACAACAAGAAACGACACCCACTGGCAAAGAGAACCGGCCCAGATCAAACGGGCCCTTGACGAAATTCTTCTGCCAGATCACGGCAATCAGGATCGGGAGCGCGTAGCTAATGTACAGACCGATGGTGGCGATACTCGTCGCCGCGGAGAACGCAACCGCGCTGCCCAGCGAGGGCAGACTGAGACAGAACGCCAGGAACGCGGCCAGCCAAACGGTGCGGACGGGGCTGTGGAACCGCTTGTCGACGTGATCGAAGAAGCGCGGCAGAGCGCCATCGCGCGAGAAGGCGAACATCATCCGGCTGTTGCTGGTGAGGCTGAAGAGGCCACAATGCCACACGCAGATGACGATGAGGGCGATTAGGACGAGGGCGCCGTCGGGGCCGAAGACGTCCACGAGGATCTTGAAGACGGGCTGTCCGTAGTTGGTGGTTGGGTCGACGGTGTCGTTGAAGTTCTGGATCGAGAAGAGCAGGCAGAGCATCAGGAAGAAGCCGAAGACGCCGGAGACGCCGATGGACATGAGAACGCCAATGGGCGCGTTCCAGGATGCGCGGTGGGTTTCTTCGGAGAGATGCGCGGATGCGTCGAAGCCTTTTTCTTTGTCAGTTTCTCCTGGATCGCCACGACGAGCAGGGAAAGGTTTATACCTGTGATGGTGTATTGACTCAGCAAGATACCACAGATAGCCACATACGCCGGAGAAGCGCGAACGGACCAGCCAGGGTCCCCGGTTCCCTAGGGCCGTCGTCAGCTCACGACAAAAACTGAGGGTTCGATGATGCGCACATCGTAGAAATGCTGAAACACCTCCGGTGCAGTAAGATGGGTGGGAGCCTTCGCCACGACAGCAATCGCAAGACTCCCCACGCCGAGACTGTGCAGGACGATTGATGTATAGTTCAGGTACTTCAACACGTGAACCCCAAAGGTATTGACAAGGCCATGACTGACCAAAATCGCAGCATAGATCCCCAAAACTTTGGCCGGGGTCGGCACGAAATCACCGTTCTTGATCGTCGCCGCGGTGGCAATCAAACCGGCGCAACCGAAACTGATTCCGGTCGTGACTGCAAACTGGTTTTGGAGGAATATGAGCATAGTCAACCACCAAGGGGAGATCTGAGGGCATTTACCTGTCCAACGAAGTTGAACCATCCGGTCAACCATGACAGAAACGGGGCATACTTCTCGGGAGCAAGCATGGCGGCCCAGAAGTATGGACCACCGCTTGTCGGGATCGCCGAGACGATTTCGGCCATACTGAGCCCGACAAAAAATGTCATGACCGATACTTGTATATAGTCAGAATCCAGTACCACCGGGTGTCGCATAACGAGGCGTCACTCAAACGCTCTCCGCGGTGGTATACATACCGACAATCCATCCAACAGTCATAGCCCCTATTTTGGATCTTAATATTCAACGCAGAAACGTTGATGAAGGAGAGACTACTGACCAGGCCCACCGGTATTCAACCCATAACTTTAAATCCATGTCAGCCGTTCTACCCAGCAATGACTATCCATAGGATGTCTTACCTAAACAGCGTCGTGATACCAGTAATCACACTCTACCATCCATCACATTAGCCTTTCCGGTCCAAATTCTTGCTCGGGATAGACAGCTAAACTCACAATGATGGAAAACGAGATCCCGAAATTGTTCATGAGGGTCCACTCCCGTCTCAGCTCCTGCTTGTACCCCAACTCCGCCAAAAGGGTCTCATCCTGTATGTCGATCTGGTTTGGTTCGGCAGCCATTGTGGGCGCTTTGGTCGAGACTCGGGACAAATCCGGGGGAGTTCGAAAGTCTTCAACTGCAGTGTCACGTGACTGCAGCTGATGGAAAGCGGTGCGGATTAAATAAAACTGATCGATCTTTCTAAATATTTTATATCCAAGAAGACGTTCTTCTCTTATCAGCGAAGAAGCTAGACTGTGCCCCATTCGGTTAGATCAAAGCGGCTGCCCAAAAGGGCAAAGTAATCCCTGAAGACCACACCGCCTTCTTTAGGTACAATCGGTAAGGAGTTTTTCCTAACCCTACCACCACAAGACCCCTCGATGCTAACTCTGTGGTACCTTTTCCTACCTCCCGTACCGTCATCCAACATTTAAACCATGTTCCAGCGACTGCTCAAGTAATCGTGAATGGGTATTCCAGCCTTGCATTATTTTTTGGCTCCACCGGCATGATACGAAGGATTAACGCCAACGGCGGATCGGCCCTAGCCAGTGCATGTGGCAATTACCTTAGATTTTTGCTATCCAGAGAGGGCAAATATCAAAAATGGCATCTGCGCCGTACCAGACGTAGGGTTAGGAAATTTTGCCGGTTACCACAACCTAAAATTATTGGCAGACGGCGAAAATTTTGCTGTAGTGGCTTAGAGCGCTTCCACTGGACAATTTCATGTAAAACTCTAATTCTAGTGCTGAGTCTATTTAACGATTGCTTAAATTTTCGGCGTACTATAGTAAGGTTTTACGTTGACCATGCGGTATAGTGCAAACTTAATTATAAGGCATTTGTGGGTACGGCGAGTACTGCGAATTGGCCAATTTTGATATTGCAACATGTTTGGCGGCCCGACTGATACGTATCCATAGACCCACTTTATGGCTCCCAAATCGGTTAAAATATCCGTTAACGCTTGACTGTTTCATAGGCATTCCCAAATTAGGCTTTTGGATCCAGCTGTAATCCTGTGCTACTATCCCAAATTGCAAACTTATTCAAATACGACAAGGTAAACATATAATCTGAAACCAACTAAAGGTATATATACGACGAAAATTGCCACCCAAGGATGTGTTGATGCGGAAGAAAAGACAGACACTAAGCATACGGAAGCTTTTCGTCCATGATGGCTACTTCTTACCTGGATTTGCCCCAACGTCCCACAAACGCACGAACAATAGGTCCGCTCTCTAAAGATGCTTTCTATATACCCAACTTCGATCCTGCGATCCATCTTGCATTTGAACCACCCTCCAAGCGCTACTCTTTTACTGAGCTTGGGCTTCCTAGACCTCAGAATGCCCCGAACGTTTGCTTTACGGAACCCTTTCAGCTCTTTTCTGAAGAAGGAGTGCGGATGATTCGCCGCGAACTATTTCGAAAGGAGTTTCTTGACAAGTACATGAGATCATGGAGTCGTGCGCCTTGTTATATCTCAGGCCATGCAAATCATGAAAACGTACCGCAACCAGATTTACAAGATTGAGAAGACACTAACAAATAGATTATAGGAGGCGACTTTTATAAAGCAGGCGTGGCATCACCCTGCTACACAAGCTGCGATTAATGAAGCTTTTGGTGCTGCCCTAAAGCCCTTGCCGCGAGAGCAAGATCTTGGGTACGTTAACGTTCAACTGGGTAATGAGGGTCTTCCTGGTGTTTACAAATACACGGAAGAACCTACTAAACCTCTGTCGCCATCAGAGGCTGCAGCCAACATTTCAAAATCTGAATATGACAATATTCCGGTCGATTCATGGCACAAAGATATGGTTCCAGTCGTCTGTGTGCTTATGCTGAGCGATACGAGCACAATGGAGGGTGGTGAGACCGCCATCAAGAAGGGCGATGGATCAATCATCAAAGCTCGAGGCGCAAAGATTGGCGGTGCGGTTCTCATGCAAGGTGGCCGTACAGAGCACGCAGCATTACGAGCAACAAACTGCCCAGAAAGGGTGAGTATGGTCACAAGTTACTGTTTCGCAGACCCAGACGCAGACGATAGTTGTACAACTTTGAGAAGCGTCGACCCAGTTAATGATGATAAACCGACACTCTGGAACGTGTACCTCGAGTATAAATTGAAGCGATTGAGAGACAGGATCGATACCGCGTTGGAGAAACTCGACAAGAGAAGGCAACAAGGTGAAATCCCAACAAGAACGGAAATCGAGCCATGGATTAGGGAGCAAGTCACTTTCCTGAAGATGACCTCGTTTGAGATGTTTGAACGAGTTCCCAATTATCTCTTGCAGGAAGTCCCGGATGATGTCTTGCGGAACTACTTGAGTGATGTTTAAATACACAAGGGGAAACCAGTGAACTAGCAGGTCATCAGGAACAGCATGGTTATCTTCTTCCTCTTTCGTTCAATTTTGTGATTTACAGCACGTTTATAGATTGACTATCATTTATCACATTTTGTATGTGTATTCAAATTGGCGAGTGGGTGATAAATATTAGGGGTTTCTGTGCTTTTATAACTTGATTTCCAAGCAAACATTGCAAGCCTGGCCCCAGAATGCATGCGGTCCTGTTGATAAGTGAGCGTTAGAGCGTATAGTAGAACCCCGTTACGCCGATTCGCTGTAAGCCGATAACCCCGTTAAGCCGATATTTTTTTGGTAAAAATTCGTTTCACGCACAAATTTTCTGCCCTCCCGATATCTGATCGATCGTAAGCTATATCGGCATAACGAAAGTCAACGAAATATTTGAAGATGTCCAGACAGACCCATAAGGCAATAACCGATGGTCAACGGAAGTCTCTTCGAGATTGGTATCAGCAAAAATCACCCCGACCATCCCAGAAAGCCTGTATAAACTGGTTCAATGAAAGGTACGGCCATCGGATAAGCCAATCTACTGTCTCGGAATCTCTCGGCGATCGATATTGGGCGGATCCAGGACGCCATGAGTCTCGCAAATTTCTTAAATCCAGCCGAGGAGGACAGAGAGGAAGGTACTGTATTGGAAACTTCAGATGAAGAACTTCTGCAGCAAGTTATAGCCAGCCATACGGGACAAACTCAGGACAATGTAGATACGGATGCTGAAGATGATTCTCCTGACGTGGTTCCTCCAATTCCAAGTCTTCCAGAGGCGCTTTACGCCCTTGACATCGTTCTACGCTACACGGAGGGACAGGAGGATGTTGGAACCAATACTCTGCGAGGGCTAGAGAAATATGAGAGGCAACTAGTGGCTAAAAGAGCGTCTATGTCCACCCAGAGAACCTTACATGCTTGGATTAGTCATTGACTATGTAATAAAACCTTATTCGATAAACCGATAGCCTCGCTAAGCCGATAGCAAGTGGCTGGGCTTAACGGGGTTTACTGTATGATGTTACCCCTGAAATACCCTACCGGGCTGTCATCATGTTTGTCCGTCGTGTCAGCCACGAGCATATTATGATGTAGTGAACTCCGTTCGGGCGGCGGGGTCCGGACTTCCAACACTCCGAATCCCGTCGGGCGCATTGGAACTCATGATCCCGATGGAGCAAAGATCAATGACGCCCACGGTCGAATTCTTTTGGGACTTCATACGATGAACCCGGGTTTATTCTTGACGTCCGCTGGAAATCATCCCAGTATTCAGAACCCGAAATCCAGCATGGAATTGAACACGACCTCCCCAGGCAGACCGGCCCCATACGGCCGCGCCTGCCTCAATTGCTCCCGCGCCAAATGTAAATGTATTCTTCGCAACGATGGAGAGTGCTGCGAAAGGTGGGTACTACATCCATTTTCGATTGGAACTGGTTCTAACATCGACAGGTGTCATCGACTAAACAAAGAGTGCAAGCCGTCGCCAACAGTGCGAAAGAGGAAATCGCGAGTAATCTTCTCGCAAACAGCCCGACTTGAACAGAAGTTGGACGGGCTCGTATCTCTCTTGAAATCAACGGCGAGAAGCAACCCAGCCAGCGAAAATGTCACCTCCGGTTGGAATCTCACGAATGCCAATGCTCCTACACCCACGTCCAATGTGTCAAGTGACAGATCCACCGACCCTGTTTCGGCCTGCTTGAGCCTCACGCCTCTTACGCCAGCCTCAAGCGCTACGTCGCGTTTTCCATATGCACTTCCTCGAGATGTGGAGCCGACGGCAGAAGAGGCCGAATATTATTTTGAGATGTTTCGAAAGCAAAAGCTGAAATATTTTGCATTCACTTACTTTCCGGAAGACATTACTGCACAGCAATTGCGTCAGGAGCGACCTTTCCTGTGGTTATGTATCATGGCAATATCCTCTACAGTCGTCTCCAAGCAATTAGGCCTCGGTCGAGCGATTCGGGAGATCGCAGGTCGGGAAATTCTAGTCGAGGGAGAGCGTCATCTCGACCTAATAATGGGTCTTCTCTGCTTTGTCGGATGGTACGTAGCTATATCTGGGCGATGATTTCGCTAATAGCTCCACAGGGGTCAGTACCAAGTATATGGGGGGCCTCTCCTCACCGTCTTCTCTCATCTCTGCATTTCTCTTACACTGGACATGGAGCTTCACAAGCCCGCACCAAAGGAATCCAGAGCTGCGGCGTGCGCGATACACACCAAAATACAAGTACCAGAGACAAGGACGATGGAGCACCGGCGTCTCGCCTTAGCTTGCTATCTATTGAGTTCAATGTATGCCAAATCCTGGATTCGTGTTCCATGCTAATCGCTGTAGTACCGCTACATTTCATCACAAAGCCGAGTGCTTGAGCTGGTCTCGATACCTCAGTCAATGTTTGCAAATGCTGGAGGACGTCAAGGAATTTCCGAGTGACGAATTTTTTGTGTACCAGATCAGATTACAACGAATCATAGAGAAGACGACACCTGTCGTGATACAGATTCAGGACATGGAGCCTGAGGAGAGCAACCGCTTGATCGGGTTATATGTTCGAGCCCTAAGGTCGCAGTTGGCGGAAGTGACGAGTAAAATACCTTCGCATTTAGCAGGTAATCGTACGTACTGTCCGGGGTCGGTCTATGACATTACGCTGACAAGCGACAGTGATTTTGCAACTGCAGGCTCTCAGCACGGAAGTTGCCATAAGTGAAATTCCCCTCCACCGTACGCCGGCTGCGCCTATCGCCTCCGAATCAGCTTTCCAAATTATCGAATGCCTGTATTCCTGTCTGCAGGCAATCAAATCTTGGTTTGATATCTTCCTGAAATTTGATCCGAGTGAGTATTTAGGAATTTCCATGTCCGTCTGGAAGCAGTTGGGCGGCAAGGTCTTTCTCCTGTACCGACTGATGGCATTGGACGACCCTGCATGGGACCGTGACCTCGTGAGACGCACTGCCAATCTTTCCCAAATTCTTGATCAAATCACGACAAACTTGCAGCACGTAGCCGCCACAGCTGGTTGGAAGCATCAACTGCCCGGCCAGGAAGACGTTTTCCTTCAGTCGACCAAGGTCATTGGGATGCTGAAGGCATGGGCTGAATCTATACCTGATGCCAACAGCGGAGCATCGAATGACCAGATGCAAGTACTGGAGGATCAACAATCAGGACCAGAGCAGCTTTTGGCATCGGCGATTTTTCCGTCGTTTGATCAAAATGATTTATGGTCCAAAGACATCCTGGGATTGTGGGACATTTACTCTGGAAGAACATTTCCATACATGGACTAGATTCTGTCGAGAAGTAGAGAGTAATTTGGTTGACTGTCCATGGTTGCACCCAATATGCGGAGTAAAACAACTTTTCTATTTCAAGAGAGCTAGTGTTCCGTCTTTCACCGTATGTTTGCATGTCTCCGAGGAGTTTCACCCCGTCTCCGACTGTGGTCGTACACTAAACTCGATGCGGAACGACACGCTGTTTGGAAAGGACGCCACAACACTCTTCGTTCAATAAACTACTTCGATATCAACATGAGATTTTTTTGATATAATAATATACGAGGTATATTTGACGTTAATTATTAATTCTAGAAAGACAAATCTGGGTTTCCACGTAACCGTACAATTCATCTAGCGCCTCATGCACAAGAGCAAAATCAGATAGAAACAGAATAACAGGAGTGCAAACAACCCACAGAGGAAATAGCATGCACGAAGAGAATGAACAGCGAACATAACTTCGGAGGTGACTATCGGTTCAGCTTTTGCACATCCTAGATGTCCAAATTGCAACACTGATGAACAATAACTGTAGGTGCGCTGTCTCTCACAGAGAAGCCCAGGCTGAACTCCGTGTTTTAGAATAGCTTCTTTTTTTAGGTTTTTCGTTGTCTCTATACTATCGATCAAGTATGCGGTGTTGCTTGTCGGTTGTGGTTGGTGCAGAAAATCAGGGCTTTCCAATGGCGATGGCGCCAATACCGAAATCCGGTCGAAACCCGGTCGACCACTAAAATCCGAACTCGTTCTCGCATTCGCCAGGGCGACTAGCTCTTCGATTAAGTCTTTGACCTGATGTCTTACCGCCCTATATCCGTCGCTAAAATAGTTCTTCAAGGAAACAGAAGCAGGTTACACTGTATTGGGCGGGGTGCGGTAGGTGTAATCCCGGTCGGCTCCACGATGGTGATTGGGCCATCGGGTTTGAGGATTTCCCATCAGATAATCAAACAAATTTATTTATACGATGTTGCCTGGACGGCTTTCAACTGGGAATGACTTATTGCTCCAAACACCGAGGAGATTACTTATACCTCAGGTTGACCTGTCTAGTCAACTCGTCTCTTTGTCCTTCCATGACCATTTCGGCCAAGCGAACGTGTTTGCTCTTTTATCTTAGACGATCTTGAACTCGCCGACTCTCATCAGCAGCTTTGCTTCAACTAGAAAATCATTTGTGCTCTAAGATGGAGGGGAAAAAATTGAGTCCGCTGGTGGCGGCCACCCTTAATCTGGAACACAATCAACAGTCACTCCAGGAAGAGGCCGACAGAACCACGCTATCACTGGCAGACCACACTGGCACAACGACACCGAGCAATGAGCCCTCGCTTGAGAAAGGGGTTGAGAAACAACCGCTTCCATACGGTGACGAGGACGAGGAGGATAAAAAGCCCGACGCGGCTCCTGCCACAACACCTTCAGAAGACCAATGGATTACCGGTCCGAAACTGTATGCCATCGTGGCGTCGGTGACGTTGGCTTGTTTTCTGATCTTGCTGGATTTGTCGATTATTGTTACGGTATGGTCAACCCCGCTGTTCCATCTGATTAACCTAATGGAGGATGATAGGCCGTTCCACGAATTACGACACAGTTCAATTCCCTGCCAGATGTGGGTTGGTATGGAAGTTCATATCAGCTTGCTGCGTTAGTGCTCAGATAGCTTTGACCGTGATTGATTGAGACTGATGATTGTCAATAGAGCCTCGCTTCAACCGTTGGCCGGTAAAATCTACTCGAACTTTCCTGCCAAGGTAAGCTCTTTCCCAGACACTGTGAAGCATGCCCTGATTGATGCCAGATCTCCTTCCTTGCCTTTTTCTTCATCTTTGAACTCGGCTCCCTCTTGTGTGGAGTATCTACTTCTTCCAAAATGTTGATTGTCAGCCGAGCAGTCGCTGGTATTGGTGCTGCCGGACTGATCAATGGTGCTCTTACAATCCTCTCTGTTTGTATTCCATTACACAAGCGTCCTGGTATGTGGAGTCTTTGTCGACTTTTGCGCAATGCTAACGAACGGTATAGCATTCTTTGGCGGAATGATGGGCTGTAAGTATTGATGCTACATTCCTAGGTAAATCGATCTGACATGTCAACGTCCAGTTGCCCAAATGGGACTCGTTATCGGACCCCTCCTTGGCGGAGCTTTCACCCAGTACACGACCTGGCGATGGTGTATGTATCCTCCTATTCACATATGAAACCATACTTATGCATGTATAGGCTTCTACATCAACCTCCCTTTGGGCGGCATCGTCTTCATTCTGCTCCTCCTCATCCAAATCCCCGACACCGTAAAACGGCGGGAAATCTCCATTTTCGAAATCATCAGAACCAAACTCGATCTCATTGGTTTTGCTCTCTTCGCCCCAGCCGCCATCCAATTCTTCCTCGCCCTCGACTACGGTGGACACCAATACGCCTGGAACAGCGCCACGATCATCGGACTCTTCTGCGGGGCGGGAGGTACCTTTATCGTGTTCTTGGTCTGGGAGAAATTCAAAGGCGACAACGCCATGATCCCGTTCTCCATGTTCAAACACCGATCTGTCTGGTCGAGCTGCATTGTCATTTTATTCTTCTTCGGCATGCTCCAGTTGGCCTCGTACTATCTGCCGATCTACTTCCAGTCCATCAAGGACGCCACGCCAATGTTGAGCGGCGTGTACATGCTGCCCAGTATCATCAGTCAGTTGATCGGTGCCTTGTCGTCGGGTGTTCTAGGTGAGCCAATACCCTATATCTAAATACAGTCCAGTGCTAACCCCCGCAGTCAGCAAAATGGGCTACTACCTGCCCTGGATAATCGCCTCGGGAGTCATGACCTCCGTCAGCAACGGTCTGTTGTCTACCTTCTCCCCCACTACGTCCGCCGGCAAATGGATCGGATACCAGATCCTGCTAGGCACCGGACGCGGCTTCGGACTTCAGATGCCCTTCATCGCCGTGCAGAACACCCTACCACCTGCGTTCGTACCTGTCTCGATGGCCCTCATCTCCTTCTCCCAGAATTTTGGAGGTGCTGTGCTCCTCGCCATTGGCGAGACCGTGCTCACGAACGGTCTGAAATCCAATGTACCCAAATACGCCCCGGACGTCGATCCCGCCATTATCATCGCCGCGGGTGCCACGGGTATCCGCGATGTCGTGAGCAACTCGACGCAGCTGGCGGGTGTGATTCGGGCCTACGCCACGAGCGTAGATAGCATCTTCTACCTCGCAGCGGCTTGTGGATGTGTCGTGTTCGTGGCTGGGTGGGGAATGGGCTGGAAGGATATTCGGAAGAAGGAGGAGGCGAAACCTGTTGAACCGCCTGTGAAGGACGGAGAGGTGTGAACAATACCCCTCTTCTAAAATATTGCACATTAGAAAGGGGAAGGGTGTACTACTTACTCCTCATTCATTCTGCAATTTTGCATGTTGTGTACATATCTAGTAGCTTAATTAATAGGCTCAGCAAAAATATATTGATACGGCCGTCAATTAAGTTTGCCTTCTTCGTGCGGATGACCATCAGAAGATATTGCATCCCAAATGCTGAACCTTCATCGTCGTCGGCTGGAAACCATCGAACTTCACTTTGTCGGCAGCAACGCGACTAATAAATTGGTTACCATTTTGCCGACAGGGACGAGTGTCAGCACGAGCGATGTCGCATTTTCACCTAAAAGCAATCCAGGACGATGGAGAGGAAAAATGCAAGAGTACAAGTATGCAACGGAAGTAGATTGCGCCACCATACAATCCGAGTCGAGCTCGTGGCCATAAGCAAAGGAGTAATAAACTGACTTGCATATCTTCGGCGCACAAGCAATATACAAGACACACGATTGAGCTGGCCAGGTCCTTGATGGCTTAAATGAGCTCCAAGGTAGCATATATAGAAAGTAACCACAGAGCTGCTTTGCCACTTTGTCGTCGGTCATATCAAACATCATGTTAGTGTCTAGTTTATCGGACAGAATGGTAGTCAAAATATCGCTAGCTTCGGGAAGCAGACCTTGTGCGCGTGCTCATTTCTGAAATAGTACTGGTTCCGAAATTGTGTCATATCGGCGTCCACATAGTTATTGTCTCTCATGAATGGGTCACTTCCGATGATCTAGCACGATTGCACGATTGCACCTCGTAACGCCCCTTGTTCATGCTGGCAGTTCATTTGTTTTATCGATTCCACGTAGATCAAGAGCCATTCCCGGTTCTTCGCTCGAACGCGCAGCTGGTTCAGGGTTACCCATCAATGGTTTAATGTCCCTGAAGGTCATGTCGGTACATCTCATATCCTTCATATCCAGGCATGAATTAGATATTCGAGTTGCGTCTTCTAGACGATAGCTCCATAGCACGAAGTAGTGTAACGGGCCGGGACTCGAGAGCACGGACTCGAGAAGGGACCGACTGGACTAGAAGGCAAACTTGAAAACAACTTTATTCTCAAGAATACAAGACTTCGGGCTTGACCTGACTGCGAGGACACACTCCTCCTTTAATCTCTGCCAGGTGTCGAGTGTCGACTAAAATTATGTACACGTAAAACACACGTAAAGAAATGCAACAAACCAAGGCACAAGCGACCAACAAAAGAACACGCAACCCATCGAAGTTCATGCGACCAACAATAAACCCCAACGCGATGCGCAATCATATGCGGGGCGACATTGGCGTTCAGCCGCACGCCGCACGCTCTTCATTACACCCCCGCTTGTGTTTTTTAAACTAGCCTTTTTTCGCAAACGCTTCACCGCAACTGTCACAATAAGCGGAATCGTTCCTGCTGACATGATATAGATTTGTGGGAATAAATAGCAGTATCATCGGGTAGTGGGGTGGTGGTAGCGTTGTTAGCAGTAGGAGTGTTCGAACCCCCTTTGCACATTCTCCGTCTCAATAGCCGGGAGCCTGACTAACCGCTGGGGCTGTCAGGAACCAATCTTTTAAACTTTAGTGGTGAGCTTGGCCCTTGGCGTCGTGAGGGACCCTAACCACAGCTCAATGTCGTCGATCAACCTCCTGATTCAGGCAGTAGCTGTGGTCGCTCACTGTGTCTTACTCGTCATAACTGACATCAGTAAATATATTATTCGAACCGTCTGATTTTCTAATTCCGATGCTACCATTTTTATTTAATTTTATGAACCTGAATTTGTTGTGATATTTTTACGTTAGGGTCAGGGCTTGATTCCGAATTTTTGACACCAAGACAGGGTCATTAGAACATTTGAGGGTTACCCTGCTCTATTTGGGGTGTCTCCCCTGCTTTTACTATGCCGCAGCGCTCCCATGCCGCAAATCGCAGGGTAATTCAGGCTAATGCGGCTCTTTACTATGGGCCTTCCCCCCCTTTCCGCCGCATGGCCCATGCAGCGCAATATGTATAACAAATGAAGTTTGAGTGATTTGAACAATTAGTATCGTTAATGAGACAAACCATCCTGCTGAAGATTCCTTCCCTGCACCGGATTAAAAAGCGCCATATGGAACAGCGCCAGATCCACGTGTTCCACGCTATATAAGATTCACCTTTGGCAACTCCGGAGCCTAGTTTATTTCATTTTTGCGTGCGTGTAGTTCAAGTCGAACCTTTACTAGAACACCGCTTTACCTGAAGAGGAAGTCTGATAATGGATAAGCACTGGCCTCAAAATCCTTCTCACATCAGCACAATAAGGAGCTCCAATGGTTGTTGGACTTGTCGACTCCGGCGGAAAAAATGCGATGAAAACCACCCCGTGTGTGACGCCTGCAGTGCACTCCATATCACCTGCCACCACGCCCAGGACAAACCGGAGTGGATGGATGGCGGCGTGAAACAGGAAGAGATGGCCGAGAGGCTCAAGCGCGAGGTTAAAGAAAAGGCGGCCTATCGACGCCGTGGGGAGCGTGCGGTCCATACCTCCGTCGAGCGCGCCTCATTTTCCGAAGCTACCACTGGCGAATCGATAATACTACCCCAAAGACCACCAAGGGACCTGGCTTCTCGGACGTGCGATCTCCTCAGGTCAACCACAGGCACTCACAACGATGAGAGGGAACCGTGTCCCTCGAGATCCACTACCCGGCCCCAACGTGGGGCTGACAGAGCGCTTACTCACGAGGACCGCAAAAGTATAGCCTTCGGGCGTTCTGACACTATTCTCATCATGTTTTACCTCGAGCACTTGCTTCCCTTCTTGTTCCCATTCTACCGCCCCTCTATTCTTCAAGGTGGCAGAGCATGGGTCTTGGAGATGATGATAAGCAGCCCGGTAGTACGGCAGGCCGTATTATGTCAGAGTTCATATTTCTTCTCCCTCGCGCGGGGGACGGCTAATGTCGATATATTTTGGGAGACGGTGCTCACGGAGTCCAGGAATGCCTTTGGGGTGTTGAGACAGGCGCTGCAGGTCATCGAGGACTCAGGTGTCGCAGAACACCTGCACGGCGCTGTACGGATCATGGCGAGCATTATGCAGGTGCAGCGCTTCGAGATTGCTGTCTTGAGCTTCAGCAACTGCCAGGCACACTTCAACGCCGCTGTGGCTCTTTTCAGACAGCTCCTCGACAGCCCTGGCGCCGTCGAACCGGCGGGGCCCAGGTCAAGCTACAACGTTGTCATTAGTCGCCTGGGCTTGCCGTCATGGACTGTCCCTCCCCAGTGTGTCCAGATTCCAACTGCTGAACAGTCCGCCTTTCGCTTCTCATCCGCCCTTTTGATATTCGATGACATTGTTGCGAGCACGGTGTTTCAGGAGCGACCTAGACTCTACGAGTACCACCGCGATCTTCTTGGTGATATCGACGGCGCCGACCCCGCCATCGATCTTGAGGCTGCCGTTGGGTGTCAAAACTGGGCGTTGCTACAGATCAGCGAGATTTCCGTGCTTGACGCATGGAAACAGCGATGTAAGAGAGCCGGAAATCTCGATGTCATGGAGCTGGTCCGCCGAGCCACGGCCATTAAGGACTCGTTGGAGACTCAGCTCACGCGGTTCGAAACCGATCCCGTAATTACTCCGAAAGTGGGTAGCAGCCTGCTGGATATCCTCACAGCAGATCACGGCCAGCAATCAAAGACATCCGCCAGCCAGAGCTCCTTGGTAACCCGTGTCTGGGCCCATGCAGCGCACGTTTATCTATTTGTCGTCGTGTCCGGATGGCAGCCCGCCAGCGTCGACGTGCGCTATCACGTCGGTCGAATCGTCGAGCTGCTGACGCGTCAGATATCACCGCCGGCGCTGCTACGCACAATGGTGTGGCCGTTCTGCGTGGCGGGCTGCCTCGCAGAGCCGGAGCAGGAGGATCATTTTCGGGGAATGGTGGAGGCGTTGCAGCCGCAGAGCGTCTTCGGCACGGCACGTAAAGCACTTGAGATCATGGAGAATGTATGGCGCAACAGGGACCCAAAAGATGCTGCGAGCCGCGACCTCGCTACGTGCTTTAGGAGCCAAGGTGATCTGGTGTTGCTTGTTTAAAGGAGCCGTCGCGCAAAACATGGGGAAGCACATCTGCTGAGTTCAGGGTACTTAATCCAGTCCTTGTCAATGACATTTATTTGAATATATAGCATGTGAACTCTCTCCAAATCCTAATTCCAGCTTGAACTTGTTACTTGAATAAGACATAGCCCTTGTCCTTCACGAACGTGGCGTGCCATGGGACATTCTCCCTCTCATGGTTCGCCAACTGTGCGTAGAACTCGCCATGTGCGGCGCCGTCGAGCTCCATCCCCTTGTTCCTCCCGTCTCCGTGGCGCTCATCGGCATAAAAGAATCTGGGGAGCCGGGCGTGTCAGAAACAGCATATGCGGAGCTTTTCCTGGAAATACTTACCGAAACCCCTGGGCCGCGTACATCGCGTCGGCAAGGCCGATCCAGAATGCCGAAGCTGACTTGCCCATGCCTGCATCCAGAAACAGTGGCAAGGGCACGATGGAGACGTTCAAGATGTTGCCGGTGTATATAAACGTCTTCTTGGTCTCCTTGGGCAGCGTCTCCCATCCCCTGATAGACTGCTGCGCTGCGACGTAAGGGCTGATAGTGTTGACGTTCAAATCCGACAAGACACTCTCCGCTGAAATCGACAACACGGACTCCTTATCGGGAGGCTTCGTGAGGGCCCCCGCGTTGTAGATGACAGCACTGGGAGCGGCGTGGAACTCGGCCATGACTGCATCGAACAGTGCTGGGATCGATTCGGGCTTGGAAAAGTCTGCCTGGAGGGAGAGGAAACCGTCGGCGGTCTTTGTGCCACTTCCCTTCCTAGACGCAAGGGCGACCTTGTAGCCGTTGCTGGCGAATTTCTCAGCGACGGAGGCACCGATCCTAGGCCCCGCGCCGAGAATAAGTACAACAAGGTTTGCAGACATTGTGCTTTGATAGTCGATGGTAAAGATGGATAGATGTCAAGGGATTTGAGTCACAAAGAAGTTCAGATGTGGAATCGAAGAATGGAAGTTACCTTGGAGGCGAGATGCCCTTCTATTTATACCAAGTAGAGTCTACATTTATTCACAGCACTTTGGTCCAACCCGCCTTCTTTCCAAGGATTTATAAGCACACTCTTGGGTGCGATTTCGAAGGTAATGGCATCACATCAATCCATAATTATGCAGTGCTAGAGTAACTCAGTTGTTCGAGATCGCCTTACTGTAGTCAGTCCGTGCTAGTGTCGTAGTAGTCCAGTATGCGGTTCGTTGGGACCCACAAGCCGCGCGCGATGAACCGCCAAGCCCGAAAAGGCAGGGACAGGTCCTGTCCTGCAGGGCGTCTCGCGCGCGAAGCGCCCCTCGGAGATTATGCAGGCCGCGCGCGCGGCAAGCCTAGCTCACAGTCCACTTGCCCGGATGTCTTCCTATCCATGTTCTGAGAGCACTGTAATTGGATACCATTAACGATAGTCCCACATCAACTTTCACATCAATATCACGGACTGTGAAACCGATTCATGAAGCCGAACTCCATCGCGCGCGGGAATGCCTACGCTGCATGACGTTCAATATCGAATATTGTCTGTGGATTTGTCAAGAATGATGGCAGTCATTACTAATGCTACATCCCCAAGACGCCGACGGATTCTTCTTTTATTTCTCTGACACAAGAAAACCAAAGAAAAGCTGGATTCAAGATTGTTTCTTCATTCAAAGGAAAGAATCGTACTGTCGCCCAAGTCTACATTAGACGATTGAGTTTTTTCATCTACCATGGCATATTCTCAAGAGCAATCTTGGTCTCGTCCAGGGCTCAAAGTGCCTGACTTGACCTGGTACCGGCATGCAGGATTGCGGACTCTGTACTTGAAGATGCCCATTCTCATGGTGTGTGCTACCGTCAACGGGTATGATGGAAGCCTGTTGAATGGACTGCAGACCATGCATCCATGGCAAAAATGTATGGCCTTCCTCTGATTGGTCAACTTTTCCACTAGACTGACGAAAGGGGCAGATTTTGGTAATCCGTGTGGTTCCACACTTGGTCTTTTCACGGCCATTATGAAAGTTGAGGGATTCAGTGCGCTTTTTATCTGTGAGTGGCCGGGTTTCAATTCTGAAGTCTGTCGCAATTTGCCATGCTGATTGAGGCGGCTCGTCGGGTGGTAGCACCCTACATCGCCGATCTATTTGGTAGGAGAATAGGAACCGCAATAGGGGTGCTTGTGATGTTTATTGGCGTGATCCTACAAGGTAGGTTACACTATTCAATGCTACCTTTTCGGACATAGAATAAAAATTTCAAGTCGTGCCAGGTACCAATCGAGGGATGTTTATTGGAGTGGGGGTCGATTTATCGTTGGCTTTGGGTAAGACGCCGAGTAAAGGAAAGATATTCTTGGATCCGGAAAGGTCGCGGCTAACTGAATATCCATTCAATCGGCGCTGCCCCGTTACTGATCGGAGAATTGGCTTACCCAGGACATCGAGGCACGTTGACCTCCTGTAATGGACCTGATGCGCTGCAGGCGCTTCTCGTGAGCCGCAAGCCGCATCATCAATTTCCAAGAGATCTGAGTGCTCCATCATCGTATGGTGTTGATTTGTGTTCTCTTATCAGCGGGAACGATCAGTTGCATTGGCTTTTCTCTAATTTGTCCTTCTTTGTGCTCGCTGGACATAGATTGCAGCGCGACGGCCCGACGACGGCGTGGTGCAGATCTGCGTAGTTGCCGCCGATCGCACACATGATGATTCAGTCACAGATCAATGATGTCAGAATGACAGAGATGTGGCAAGAGGTATAAATGTTCAGAGAGCTGGACATTTAAGGAGCGGAATATTTTTGTAGGATCAAAACCCATCCGTGATTGTGGACTGCTAGTAGGCACATTTTTATCCGGACTGTGTCGTGTTTGGTGTTGTGCCGTATCCATCATACGGTTGGTCCAGATCCCCAAACTCCAAAGTTGATGAGTATTGTCGCTGCTCTATATTATGAGATTGATTTTGTGAAGCCCGGAGCATAACATTTTCGGTGGTATTTCTACCAAGGAGAGAACGCAGGGAATAGAATTTAGGCACGGGCGGATGAGCGCCCCAAACTGCTGATGGAGAGAGGATACACCGTGATCGTCGCTTCAATTGAACCGCTGTCGACTAACTGGGAACGCGCGTGTGAGCTGTATCGGCAGCTAGCCTTCAGAAAGTAAGTTTAGGGTCAACATTCCGGTATTAAAGGTAATACTGTCTAAAGTCTATAAGATTCAGTTGCTTCAGTCCCGTGACCAATGAGATCGAAGAAATCTATAATGTGTCAATTGATTATGGCCAATTCCGACACAAAGGGGCCCCTTTATACTAAAACCTGTGATCGAAAACGGGCAATCTTGCTCGCACTCACCACAAGACTATGTCTACTGGAAGTGGAGTGAAGACCGAAAGGTAATACTGTCCGTTACTTGGTTAGCTTGATGAGACTTGGCGCCAGAGATCTGCATCCCGACTATTTTAGTACCGTAGGAAGGGACACTTGGACAGTCTCCGTGATGACTCTGGGCACTCCACACAAAGGGACGACAATCATAGATGTCCTTAATGATTTCATTGCAATAAGTCTTCCTTGCTAGAATATCGTCTACGTATGCCAGCACTAATTAATCCAAGAACTCAACCGACCAAGCAGTCAAGTTACTGGCACGATCATTTGCAGTATAATTGAACATTTAATCTGGGACGGTTGCACAGTGAGACTCACGCAATTGTTAGCCGTAATTGGCTGATCTGGCCAGACAACTAACTATGATACTCGCCTTCATGGTTACCCGGCGCAGGGGAGTATGAAGATTTCCACGGATATTATTGAACATCGGCGCCTGTTTTGTTTTGTGGGCACAGTAACGGCGGCTTCGGCTCACATCACTATCTTAGCGAATAGCGTGATCGCGCGTTGCGAATACGCACCGAGTCCGTCACAACGCCGCGCGCGGAGATGACAGAGTTTTTCGGCGACTTCGTTTATTCTTTCCGCGCGGCCGGGCCCCGTTTCTCATATTGAATAATCACCGCCATATGGCGTCCAAAGCTCTCGTGGACCATTTTAAGGTCATTAAGAAATCCCACGCGTTTTACGATTTTTTGGAAATATCAAAGTTTCCATTGGTTTGTTTTGTAAAGTTTTCATTGGATGTAAAGGCACGAACGGGGGCACAGGAGCTACATAAGCATGCGCTGAGTCGCCGCTGCGTGCTCTCTGTGCAGGAATGTGTAAAACATCGGGCCGCTAATGATGCAGATCGATTGGACGGTGGTAGGTGAAATTTTTGACCACAAATTGCGATTGACAATATTGGTATCCAGAAAGTGTAGTGTAATTCACACGGTAAGGATTTGGGGCGGAAATCCAGGATGGTTGGTCCGCACTCATGAAGGAGAGACGGGGAGGCTGGCATAAGGGGTTAGCCGGTTTGTTTCCGGCGGACAACACGGCTTATCGAGTCACAGATAGACGAGGGTGTCGTGTCGTGGCAACGTCGCCTCGGTCAGGGCGAGTTGTGTTTTTAGCCTGCCGACTGAAAAATAAGCTTCTAACCCGGCCAATGCCGCTTGTCAGTCGTCTGTGCCAAGTATCCCCCAACTTTACTACTGGAACTAGTGGCTCCACGTTGAGCCAAGCTAGGCGAGTCATCGCTCGATGTTGGTGATAGCGGTTATGTCGTCGCCATTTCGTATGTGGTCTTGGGTAGACTCGGAGTCGCATTATATAACGATTGGTGCACTGCTTATAGAACCGGAGGATGCTTGATTGCCGGTGGAAATGACCCAGACATGAACCTAAGCCCGGGCAGAGATAGAACGCCCTGGCCACTTAATATTACTATTCTGCGTGCAGCTTGGCCGGGCCAATGCCTCCTCGGCAACGGCTCGGTTGGGCCCAGATAAGGCGAACCCACATGCAGTAAAGATGCGGGAGGCGTCAATGCAAAACTAAAGCTTGAGCTGTGGCCACTTCTTATCAAAGTTGACCAAGCCCGCGCAGATAAGCACACATTCGAACTCTGATCGCTATCACGAAGAAAGTCTGGCCAGGGGCCACAAAAACCACATAACGCTTAGCAATGTTGTCTTGAAAATAAATAGTCCTTCACAACGATATGGAGACTGGGTTGGACCGGAGGAAAAAGAGGGGGAGAGGGTGAA